>LZPO01008558.1:26801-52767 GCA_001675575.1 Neotoma lepida | reverse complement strand
GTTGTTGGTCTAAAGTTCATGAGTTCTCACTAGTTTGGTTTGGATGTCTCTGTAGGTTTCTCCATCCTGATCTTGATGTCCTTTGCTCATAGAATCCTTCTTCTCTCTCTGACTGAACTCCTGGAGCTCAGCCTGGTGCTTGGCTGTGGATCTCTGCATCTGCTTCCATCAGTTACTGGATGAAGGCTCTATGATGACGGTTAGGGTATTCACCAATGGCTCATTCGTTAAAGGCTAGGCTCACAACCCAAAATANAAGAGCTCTCTCATTTTCATATGTGTTCTTAGATCAACTTTCCCTCCAATAATCTCTCCTTGCTTCTTAAAATNTCAAAACAAATTGNAAAGGTAGAACAAAATGTAAACTGTGAGCATTCAGTTCTGAACAGTTACCTGAATGAACAGTTTAAGTCCATATAGTGCCTGCACTGGGACTTTCCTCATATCAACAGGATACAGAAAATCCCACATATCCTCTAACAGATGCAAACAAGTGATTTTTAGCTCTCAAGAAAGGACATTGTCAGTCCATGAGGACAAGATCTCTGCATGCTGCAATATCTGTTTGCTTTACTGTGTGTACCTCTTGCAAAATATATAACTTTGCAATCAGAACTAAATTTAATTCAGAATATTTAGTTTTCATCTGAAATTTTAGGATATTGTAGACAAATCATACTCAGATTTGTTTATTTTGAACTATCTACTTCCTCCTTAAAGAAAATGAAGTGAAATAGAATTTGAATGGCATTGGAAATATTTTTGATGAATTCACTCAGATTAATTTGCAGATAACTTTAAAGAATATCTTATGTATTTTTGGAAATATCGACATAATATTTATGGTGTTTAGATAATACTTATGACTTTTTGACATAATTTAAACTGTCAGATTGAATTAACTGCATCTACCTAGACATTATGTTGAAATACAACACATAACTGAAATACATTGTCTTCTACAGTGGATCAAATAATGCACAGAAAATGTGAAAAAGAGAAATATAATAAGAAACAAACCTCTGTCGAAGGCTCAAATATCAAAATGAGAGTGGTCATATTTTTCTTTCCTGCAATCACAACTCTGTTGGATACCTATTACCTGTAACCACTTTCTAAAACTTCGTGGCTTGAGTGGGCTCAGATTTTTCACACCTTGGCGTACTCTGTGGTAGGTGTGAGAGAAAGAGTGGAAGACAAAAGTATGCCTAAAACCAAACTCAATTTCTTACGGCAGTTTGGAGGAGTGTAGAAGTTGAACACATTCAATAATTGAGGTCACCTTTCCCTTTCCAATTATAAATATTTTGCAAGGCCAATGTCATCCCTAAAGACATTACCTGCTATGTTACAAAGAAAAGCAACGATGAATAAAATATCGAGCCAAGCACAAAATGGATGGAAAAATAAATGTCATGTTTATTGTAAAACAATGCCTAAAGAACACTCTGAAGAGACCTCAGGATGCTGATAACGACCCCATTTTCCCTACCCTTAAAGATGGCCTCTAGCNATAAGTACAATATTCTCATTTTGCTTTTAATATCACAGAGTTAGCGAATATATACAAAAGCGTGACTCAGATAGGATTGTGTGCTTCAGCTCTGAAGGTGAAGAAATAATCTTTCTATTTCTTTAGTTATTTTACATATTTAAGTTACAAAGCCACTAAATCAAGGAAACTATTCCCTAATGCCAACATTATGCAAATAATAACCATGCAAAAAACGAAACAAAACAAAACAAAAAATAAAACAACTAGCTTGAGTCTAATGAGGAATAGTTATAGCTATCCNTGGAAACTTGTGGCAAGGAAGTTCTTAGCTCTTGATTTTTACCCTAAAACTTATTAATTTTTATATTTGGATTTCCATGTACACTAAATCATAAAAGACTATAATGGCTTCTTTTACATCCATGGAAAAGACGTATGTGTGTGTGTGTGTGTGTGTGTGTGTGTGTGTGTGTGTGTGTGTGTGTGTTCATGTGTGTGGTTGTGTGTATTTGTTTTTTATGTTTATGTTTTTGGTTCTTGTAACAGGGTCTTACTTCATACCTGGCTGCTTCTTCCTGTGTAGACCTGGCTGCCTTCCTGTTCTCCAGCCATCTGCTTCAGCCCCTTGAGTGCTGAGATTAGAGATGTGTACTGCAACACTGTACTTTCCTTAACACCAGAGTGACTGTGAATCTAGACACTTCTGTGATAAGAAGTTTCTAAACACACCATACTTGAGGTTGAAGATTCTCTATGTTACAAGAAAAAAAAAGATACAGATTTAACATTGCAAGAACATCTGAATGTTCTAGGATTTCTAAACTTCAATATTATCACANATCTTTGAAATAATTAAATCTTATTAAAATATGAGATATTGACACAATAAATATTTAAGTAAGCAGAGGACAACTATATTTTTCCCTGATATCTAAAACAAAGTGTACAAGTATGTTTAATTTTGTCTCTACATGNGCACAGGGCTCTATGAACCACCAATGGGGGACTTTTAGGACCCAATGAAAGACTTGATACAGATTCTGAAATGAGAGGAAAGCCTGGGACCCTTAATCGTAAAGACAGAGGAAAGAAGAAAGCAGATATTGAGACAATTAACCAAAGAGCAATAATTGTGCATTTAGTTGGCAATATACTAGACCCCTGAGGACAGTGGTTTGTTACTAGGGCAAGTTGTGTGTATGAGTATGTGCATGTGTGCATGAATATGTATGTATGTCGTATGAGGGCATGCACATTAATAATANAATCTTTCATCATTCAAACAAACAATCCCCCTGACATCTTANATATGGAACAATTCACCACTGAAATCTTTGCTATCCTTTTTTTTGTCAAGAACACCTATGGTATGGATGTTCCTGGAAAATCTCCTCTGCCAGGAGCCTGAGTAGAAGATTCAGAACTGAAGTCATCTTCCTGGCAGAGGTCAAATCCTGGAATTTATTTATTTATTGTTTCTGAGCATCTGGGGTTTGAACTCAAGGCCTTGGCATGCTGAGCAAGCATTACTAAGGTGCCGTCAGCCCCAACTACTGGAATGAGAGTCAATTCCATGCCTTTAGCACCAGGTAGTAAAAATCATGTACAACTGTTAAGTTGTATAGTGTAATGTAATTTAAAATAGAGACTACATTACTTTTAGATCTCATACTTTTTTCCTATGCAGACACCAGAGGCTTNTAGAAATAGTACTTGAATATGTTCCTTCATATTTCTAAAACTCTATATCAAGGCAAATGAATGGAACCCGGGAAAGTTTGAGGCTCCTATTACAGTAGCGGTTTGACATTAACCTTAAGGAAAATGAGTCTTCAGTCTTCTAATTGCTTTGTATCTCTGGCTTCTGTCCCCCAGCTAATGGATGTACAGATTTAGAAGCCAGCTCACGGAATGAATTTGTTCCTTTGCTTATGTCATGAGGCCAAAGGAAACTCAAAAGACGAAGTGTTAAGGAGTGACCGTTAGGTAATTCAGAAGGTGAGGCTGTTGCTCTGTCAGCTGGCTGATACCAAGCTCACTTGGTTCTGTGGTCTCAGAGGACCATAAATGTCAGCTTGTAACCCAAGGAAAAGTGTGAAAACGGAGCCTGGCCCTTCCCTCCATTTAGACTCTGTAAAGGGGCTTTTGACATACTCCCTCGGGCTTGTGGTTTCTCGATCTAGGACTGACCACTGAATGTTTTTTGTGGGTGTTCAGGAGAAAAGAGATGAATCTGTAGACTCACACCCCTACCCTGTGGTTCTGGCCAAGCGGAGACTTTCAATGGGTTAGAATGGCTCTCTTGCCTATAATATTAACATGNCCTTGCTTTAAAGTCACCTTCTTGTTCATACCTGGAAAGGGTCTTTATTCTGTAACTTAAATTCTAAAAAGAAAAATAAAGAATTCTTTTTTTTAAGAATAATTCTCCTGATTTATTCTCAAACTATCTGGTAGATTTAATCTTCATCTGCATGGCAAGCCTTCCCTATCATGTATCAGAAGTCAAAGTTTGTTCAAATGCAAAACAAGTCAGCTTGAACTTAGAGTGCAATGTTTGTTTTCCATATTAAAGAACTGATCAAAGTAAATAAGGCAGATGTTAAAGTTAGCACTAAAACTATAGTAAAATAATAAAGTGAAATAGGGAAGAGAAAGGGGTAAANATATTTCTGGAGTGTGGTGGTTTGTTTCAAATCTTCCTTTAGTAACATGTATCCATTTCAAATACATCATAATGTAGGACTGCATTTTTAATCACTTGACTTCAAGTTAATAAAAGGTCATGTAGTTTAATATCTTATTACTTCTTTACAGGGATGTCTTTCAGAGGCTAAAAAAATGCACAGTGATTAAATTTTCAGAGTTAATGGATTTAATTTCTCCTCTTTGCTGTTATTATTTAGTCTACCTATTAAACCTAATTATATCATTTCACCATTGATTCTAGGGGCCAGAAATTTCTTCCTCCTTGTTCCACCTTATTACTCAAGTAAACAACCTTCCAATATATTTCCCTACAACGCTGTATATCCCTAAAATGATTTCTTATTTCACAAATCAGTCTCTAAGAGCTTTGTCCTATTACTCACAAGAAAGGTAATGTTAATAAAACCTGGTTGTATTAGTTACTATTCTATTGCTGTAATGAAACACCATGGCCAGAGGCAACCTAAGAAAAAAAAGAGAGAGTTCGTTTTGGCATATAATTCCAGAGATGTAAGAGCCCATCATGGCAGGGAAGCATTGCAGTAACAAGCAAACATGGTAGCAGGAACAGGAAGCTGGGATCTCACAACTTCAAATGAAAGCAGGAAGTAGAGAACGTGAGCAGGTGGTGGAGGTGAGACGATAAACATCCAAAGCCTCCGCAAAGGTTCCACAACTTCCTGTAACAGTGACATCACCTGGCAAACGATTGTTCAAATACCCCAGCCCACCGGGGACACTTCTTATTGAAACCCCCACACTGGTGCTCCAAGGGACAGAGTCGAAGAAAAATGTTCTGCCTTCAGTAAGAATGCCTTGTGTTTTGTTGTGGGTAGTGTGTGGTTCACGGGAGGAGGGATCTAACGCGGAAAGGTAGAACATTACTGTTNCAAAATTCAGATGTTTTCAGCNCACTAATATGTGCAGGTGATTAGNGCTAAGGGCTCCTTTCTCTTGAATGTACTCAAACCCCTTCCAAAAAAGACTTCTCACAGCATTCAGCTAGTTTGATCGGCTGGTTTTATGCCATTTGTGGGTCTCGGGTTCTGCCTACAATGACGCAGAAGAAACTCGATAAACTCTGAGGGTTGAGTCTGCTGGACCAGGAGACTGGACTTCCCATCCTTCAAAACTGTGAAAACAAAGTCAGCTTCTTCATATATTACTTAGCCTGTTTCACTTTGTTCTAATGGCACAGAGCAGAGACAGCAGTTACCACTCTCCTCTATGGAATGTTCAGATGCATCACCTGGCTTGCATCAGCCGCTGCTGTTTCTTTTTTCTAGTCTGCACTTGACAAAGACTTGTCACAACTCCCCAGAGTTCTCTTTCTCAGGGGTAATTCTCAAAATTCAGACCTTGTCTTTGATGAAATGGCCACTTGTCCGCTCCTCTTGCAATGAATCTGCAAGAAGAACCTTAAATAGTCTTATTAATAAAAAACTCAGTGCCAGCTATTGGGGTAAATTCTGAAAGGTCAGAGAAACAGAACAAGCCACAACCAACCTCACCTTGCCAGTTTCCTCACCTGATCTTGTTTCCTCAGCCTGCCGGCTTCTGAGTCCTCACCCGAATGAATCTCAGCTGAACTGTTATTCAAAAGCCTCAAAGCTAAAAAGCTTAAGAGGCCTCTAGTTTCTGGTTCTCATGCCTTATATACCTTTCTACTTCCTGCCATTACTTCCTGGGATTAAAGGCCTGTGTCTTTCCCAAGCAAGACATAGATCTCAAGTGTTGGGATTAAAGGTGTGTATCACCACGCCTGGCTCTGTTTCCAGTGTGACCTTGAACACTGGATGATCTGGATGGATCTCTGCCTCAGGAATGCTAGGATTAAAGGCNTGTNTGCCACCATTTTCTGGCCTCTATGTCTATCTAGTGGCTGTTCTGTTCTCTGACCCCANGAAAGCTTTATTAGGGTACATAATATTTTGAGGGACACAATATAATAACTACATGAATCTGTAATCAGAATGTCCTGGTTTCTTCTCTTATATCCTTACAGAGATGCACTTACTGTTCAACCCTTCTTTGCTACCCTAGGCAAGGTGGCAGTGTCTTCCAAGGCACCAGAAAAGCTGCCAGTTCTCTTCGCCTAGATTCTCAAATCAATGAAGACAGAGACCTTTGCTTAGTAGCCACATTGAATCCCCAGAGCCCTGNATAGCTGCTGGCCTTTAGAAACTATCTGAGAGTAGTTACTTCTAACACACTAAAATGTTACAAGCAGATAAAATAATTACAAGGTTAACTTTTAAATTCTGTTACCTNTCAATGACNCATATACATCTTCAGGTAACATGGAGTTTTTTGACCTTCATCATCCTCATCATTATTTTTATTCATATTTCTATGATTGAATTCTAGGCTGAACACTTGCTGAGCAGATGGTTNACTACTGAACTTCATCCCCAGTCAAGAATTAGCTATGGACAACTATTTTGAGATACTCTCATTACATTCTACTAGATTAGATTAGACTTCCACTAACACACATCCCTCTAGCTTCTATTATTTCCTGTGGATTACTAAACACCTTTGACATAAACAGAACCAGGAAGCTTTTGTTCTAGCTACCCCTGCCTATGTTGGACAGTAGATGATGAATGCCTGGTGTTTGGGTATTAGCCAGTGGAATCTTCCATCCCTTCTACCATTTATTAAATGTGCAACGTTAGGCGACATTAGATGCAGCAATCAGCTCTCTAAAAGTTGGTCATCTCTTTTATAATGTTTGAATAAAAATGCACAGTTTCCTTTTGTTTATATCCAGGCTCAAGATAATATTTTAAAAGTTCAGTTCTTAAAACTAAGAGAATGCACACGCTTTGGTTTTTGTTTGTTTGTTTGTTTGTTTTTTTTTTGCTTGTTTGTTTCACGTTAGGAGTTGAATCCTGGGCCTAGCTCTATGATGGATCTAAATCCCTAANCAACCAACACATTTTAGTTAGAATTCTGCAAGCAACAATCTCTTTACAATATAAAGTAATCTGTACTCACGTTCCTGGCAAGAAATTTCATGATTATAGACTATATATAATGTTTCTCAAGGCAACTTACAATGACACACACACAAAAAAACTCTTCTTAAATATAACCAGAGACATTGGCAGTACCGTTATTGTCAATCTTTTTTTTTTTTAATAAACAACTAGAGAACCAAAGTTATGACTCTTACAAGGTCATCCAGTGACTTTTTACTGAACTTGGAAGTGGGCCTAGACATTTTGATGTCCCATCTGTTTTGATCTCTTTCTCCCATTCAAAACTAAGCCATTCAAAACTGACTTGAATCACAAGTATGAATTGTTCCATGTAACAAGGCACTTTGCAATGATCAATAGTAAGAACAGTTTAAAGATATAGTTCAGCTTTTCTGCTGGAAGCTTTAGTTGGTTATATGTCTGTGTATTNATTAGAAATTGCAGAAGCAAAACTCTGGTTAAGGTTGATGAGAAGTTGAGAAGCTGAACTCTGTCCTGTGGCATCGAGTCCTTCTATTTGAAGGATAAATCTACTCAATCATCTAGCAGTGGAGGGTCCCCATTCTAGTANACTCACATGANTTTTATCTATCTACTAAAGATAGGAGATTGGCCTAAGATGTTCACAGAACAGCATCTTAGCAGAATTCCTTCAGGAGGTGACCGAAGAGAATCTTTTATAAAAATGTGAGGGAGAAATTGGGGGTTCCTGTCAGGAGTGGGAGGAAGGAGTGGNTGACTTCTAATGGAGCACAAGGGGAGAGTTGGGGTTTCCTGCAGAGGGGTAGAAAGAGGAAGGAGGGTCTCCTGGGGATTGGTGTGGGGGGAAGGAAACAGGGGTACCTCGGAGGAGTTGGGAGAAAGATTTGGAGACTTGTGGGGGAGTGGGAGGGAGGAAATACTTGGGTGTGTGTAAGGTTAAGATGCATTGTTTACACACACAAAACTATCAAAAAATAATAAAATATGCTATTAAAATGAATAGAAATGAAATACAGCAAATATTTCTGGGTGGTAGCATGCTGAGGCCCAGATGGAAATTTAGCTTTAATTTGGCTCACACTACTTCAGTCACTATACATTTTCAACTATTTATTTTTATACCGAGNCTCTCCTAGTAAGGTGGGTATCGAATGGAATTTTTTTTTTCTGAAAGTGGCATTTCAAATAATAACAATAATAATAAAATCCTGGATCAGGAACAAGTTTTCCATTAGATGTATAAGGAAACAGCACAGGGGGCTTGGACAGGCCTAAACTTTTTACTAGTTCAATCACTGTAAGTGTATGACATCTTTCCAGTTCTTTATTAAATGTTTGTTTTTCTGTCCTGTTAAATGGTTGCTTCTAACTTGGAGTTGCTGGTTGCTCCAGTGCTCAAGAACAAATGGCNTCCATCTAATTTGTACCATGGGGGAAGGAGCATTGGAGTCTGAGAGGTGGGTTTTGTCCATGCCATGGTTCCATATATAGAAAATTGATTTTCCAACCGTACCAAATGATAAAGTCCATCTTTGATATACGCCTGTCTCATTGCTTTCCAGGTCTTAAGGCATCTGATCCCAGGGCAGCTCCCCTCGGAGCGTAATTCAGAACACAGTCCCTTCCCTTTAGAGGTCTCATGCCACGGGGCATGGGCATGTTTACTTTGGCTAAGACAGACCTTATGAAAGAAATTATTCTGCCGCCTAACTGACAAGGCTGGGCATGGGGTACAGAGAAATGGAGCCTCTCCCAGTGGCCCTTTGCCTGGAATTTGTCCTAAAAGCATGAAACTGAGTCAGATTTGTAGCAGACAGATGTGGATAATATATGCACCACCTTTCCATCCTGGTGTCTGTTTGCATGAGAATGAAAGACGGCTGCGTTTTAAAGGTGGCCTGAAGTGATGCTGGGACCTGGGATGTTTCAAAAGATCTGGTCCTGGTTTGAGGGGGAGGGAATCTACTGTGGAAGCCCTCAGACAAACCAAAAGGAAGCTCCTGTGATGGTGGGGCAAGTTTCTAAGGATAATGACCTAAGAAAAGTTTTATTATTGCTTGAAAAATATGTTTGGTGTGAACAAAGACACCACTCAACTATGAAAACAGGGCTCACCCTCAACTTCAACTGTAAGCAGGGTCTATTTGGGAAGTCATGGCTGTTTATTCAAGCTCTAAAACAATGGATAAATAACTGGACCAATGTCTTTAACATGGAGATGACAAAGTGTCAAAGAGTTGGTTGTTGTGGTTCTGATTTTTGTGTGTATGTGGATAAGCTTCCAGAAGCTTCTAGAAGTAACATCAATGAGCTTGTTCTGTGGTTTTCTGTTAGTCAGGCTGTAACATTTTGATTTTGAACAAACTGCTAAACTTACATGTAAGTTATCAGTGTGATTTGTGTGACTTACTAACGTTTTTCTGTAAAATCTCATAGTTTTAGTGACATGGTAGTTCCTCACAGTGAGCCAGAATAAAAAGGTGAGCATTAAGGCTAGGGAGATGACTCAATCTAAGAGCCTTCGCGATGGAGACATGAGGATCTGAGTTCAAATCCTCAGCAACCATATAAACAGCCAAACATCCTATACCTGCCAATAAACCCAGCACTGGGGGATGGAGCCAAAACAATCTTATAAAGACAGTGGCCAGCAAGCTAGGAGAAACAGTGATTTTTCTGATTCAGTGAGAAACCCTATCTCAAGGTGATGGGAGAGAGTTACAGAGTAGGGCAACTGATGTCTGTTCTGGACTCTGCATGTGTGTTCACAGGAGTGCACACTCACATACTCAAGTGCATGCAGCACACAGAGTGTCTAAACTAGTAACTTATATGTTACTTTTACTTCTGGTCTCCTGGTTAGCAAGAAATAGGTGTTGTTGACTATATTTTAAAATATGTACTTATCTTTCTTTCTGCAAATTAAATTCTATATGAAATCTGGGAATTAGGATGACCTCTTTCTTGCTGTTTCTTTGCCCAGCACATTTCATCTAAGCCCAGAGTGAACCTCAACTGCACCTAACCACAAGCTTAAGTCTCAGATCAGAGCAGGGATTGGTCAAATATGGCCACAGACTACTCATTTTTGCATGATCAAAAGTTAGTCGTAGTCTTCACTACTTTTTCCCTCTGTATGTTTTAAACAGTTGAAAGGAGGGGAAATCTCACAGGATCCACCCACAGATGAAGAGATGAAGAGCTATAGTTAACTAATGGCTACTCTGAGCAGAAGAATCAGTTTTCTCCAGAAATGAGTTCCTGAAAGGAAAAAACAATAAACAAAAAACAACAACAAAAAAAACTATTAAGGAGAGTAATAGCTCATAGCTCATGCAAGAAAAATACGTGAAATTTTTAGTGCCTGTAAAGAAAAGGCTATACTGGAACTTGGTGACAGGTGATCCTTTCTTTTTAGCTGTCAGCTGTATCTTTTCTGATGCTACAGTGCAGCTACATAGGAGTACCAGAAACTGTGTATCAAGCAAAGCTGAAAATACTATCCATGCATTATAGGAAAACGTTGGAAATTCCTGGCCTGGAGAAAGGAGACAAATAGTCAAAGATGTATTACCACAAAGTAAAAGGAGAAAAAATAGCACCAAGATGAGTATAATAGAAGATATAATAATAGTGATAGAGTGGTTATAATTCTGATAATGTTAACAGTGTCTATCTATAATACTAAACCTTGTCCTAGCTTTTTTTTCTATTGCTCTTATAAACTGTCTTGATTTAAAAAAAAAAAAGAAAGAAACAGCATACGTAAGACAGGATTTCTTTGGCTTACAATTCCAGGTTACAATGTCTTATTGCAGAGAAGTCAAGGCAGGGATTGAAAGCATCACATTCATAGTCAACGGCAGAGACAGAACAGAATAAACACGNNGATCCTTGCTGCTAGCTTCCTCCTCCCTTAGACAGTTCATGACATCCTGCCTAGGGAGTGGTGGCACCCACAATGGGCTATATACAGCCTGCTCATGTATATGCATATGTGCATCCCAGCATGCAAGTACACACACACACACACACACACACACACACACACCCCGACACACACACATGGCCTGAAGGCTAATGCTGCTACACTTAACTTATTCTACATAGTACTAAAAAAGACTCGGGTGAGAGGAAAAGCCGTTTGGGGAAAGTGGGACTAAAACTTAGGAAAAGCCCACCATTCTACTCACAATATACAATTAAAATCTTGAGTTGGCATCCTAATGACTTCTTGCGATCCCCACAGATAAGTGCAACCCTCAAACATCATCAGAGAAGCTTCTATTTGCAAGATGATGCTTAACACAAAGCCTACACCTGGTCAAGGTGCAGAGAATAAGACCCTGTGGAAATTTCAGCCCTAAACAGGAAGTCTTTGTCATATCCTCTCTTCCCAAGGCCCAGGGATCATTGAGGCAGATGGGGTGGAAGTANTTGAAAAGCCAGAGGTTGTGGATGATTATAAGGAAATGTGTAATCAAGAGGGCTCTTTGAACACAAGCAAAACATTTGAGACAGAATGCATGAGGCTTTCACAGGCTTAGCCAAGGCAAAATTCCAGCATGGAGAGGAGAGATGGGTAGGAAGTCCCACCCCTGGCTAAGGAGTTNATAGTTACTGGGAGGGGAGAGTCAGTTTTCTTTAAAGTTGTGTTCTCTGATAGGTCTACCATGTTGTAGTGAAGCTCACACATCAGAGAGTCTATGGGCAACACAAACTGCTTTATTTTCCCTTCCTTCCTTCCTTCCTTCCTTCCTTCCTTCCTTCCTTCCTTCCTTCCTTCCTTCCTTCTTTCCTTCCTTCCTTCCTTCCTTCCTTCCTTCCTTCCTTCCTTCCTTCCTTCCTTCCTTCCTTCCTTCCCACTTCCTTCTTTCTTTTTTTATCTTTTGATAAAAATTTGGTTCTGTAGGTGAGGGAGGTAGATCTTGGAATAATTGGGGAAATGTGAAGGTCAATCTGCTCAAAACATATTGTACAAAATTCTCAAAGAACTAATAAAAATTTAACAAATAAAGAATTGGGTTGCTACCGAGTGAGTTCCAGGAAAGGTGCCACCAAAGCTACACGGAGAAACCCTGTCTCGAAAAACCAAAAAAAAAAAAAAAAAAAAAAAAAGAATTGGGTTGATCTTACCTCATGTGCTGGGTCTAGCAAGAGTAACATGTCTACACAGGTATGTGTAAAATATTTTGGTAATGTTAGAAGAATTATGTTATAAATTAACATGTAATTCTAATTAAGACAATACTCTATTTTCAACATGCACATAGATACTAAGTCTTTTGGGCTCTGTTTTAACATTCCATGAAGCACAAAGTAAAAGGTATCAAAGGTTCATATTTCAAGATTTATATCTAAAAGTAAATGGCCAGAAACAAATTAAAAATAAAAAATGAACTACATAATCTATATACCTTGCAAACTCCACTAACACCTAAAACCCCACTCCTTGATCCCTACATCTTGTGAAAAAGTAGCCGACAAATGTAACCACTGTCTTTCCCACCTCAGCAATCACCATCAACCCCAAATCCAAGGCAGCTGATACGATTTAGTGGCACAGGAAGAGACAAGCATGTGCAAAGGCAAGCTCAGAAAAGTCAACGGCATTATAGAGTGGAGACTGCAGTGATAAAGGGGACTTAGTTTTACAGCTGAGTTGGGCCGGGGGTAAGGAGGAAAATGAGAGAAGAAAAATCACCCTGGGTCTCTTTCCTTAAGTTATTTTGCAGATTTATCAAAACGTGCACGTGGTAGAAAATGACTTCCAGAAGCCAGCGTTTCAGCTAAGCCCTGCTGCGGCGGCAGGCTCTTGTGTGCAAACATGGCCTCATGCTCTGAGGTAATGTGAGGTAACTATTTACAGCCAGGGAACACTTGACAAAGTCCCTTGCAGGACTCGTTAGCCTGAGCTGAGCTGTNTGATGTTCCTGGATCCTCCACTCTGGTAAGGTATTTGTGACATGAACACATCTTGTCATGTGTATTCACATTTGGGTTAAGCCATTTCTAAGAGAATAGACATGCACAAACATGCATATAATCACATATNGTCACACATATATGCATATACACATGCACATATATATATACATATGTGTTCACACACATGCATACACANGTGCACACATAAATTAGATGCTCAGTCATACCATCTAAGCTGTGTATAGCACTCTGNCAGACTAGCTATTTTAATTGGTTCTGGCGTTTAAAATGAACAGCACTCTACACGAGGGCTGGAAAGTGTGGTCATTATTGACTTCTGCTTTGTTTTGTGACACATTTAATTTAATTAGGACAATCGGTATGACCATTGGATTGAAACTATCCATTGAGTTTGATGCCGTCACCAGGGGTGACAACACTGACTTCCTCTCTCCATGGAGGTGCTGAGAATAACTGCTATTGGGTGCTTAGCCCTAATGAAGACATTTGGACCATCTCTTCTAAGCCTCAGTGGGCATTGCAGAAGAGAGGACAGATGGTAAGAGACGGAGAACAGTAGGAAAGACTGGGAAATGCTGTGTTCTGGGCCATACACAGCCATTGCACACAAAGTCCCAGCAACTGCAGTTGCCTACACAGGGTCTGCACAAGCAGATTGAGGGAACAGTATGCAGGCCATCCAAAAGCTAGGGGCACATGGTGTGATAAAGTCCATGAGGAAACAGAGAGTGATGATGGCCTCTCAAAGCCAGAGGGTGCCTTGCAAAGCNCAGCAAGGATGGGCAATCTCAAAGGCTCAGGCAAACCACAGAGGTACCTATGTAGGGATCACGGGTGCAAACTGTAGGTGCTCAAAGAAAGACCATATAATTTTTGGGCTTAGTCTAACAGGGTTAGAAGAGTACTGAGACATGGAGGGAGGAACTCCTATCCTATATTTATAGAAAGACNTAGGTAGGACATAATACACTTTAAAACTTGTGGTATAAAAATTTATCTGGTGGGCCACTGAGATGGCTTAGTAGTTAAAAGCACTGGCTACTGTCTGGAGTCAATTCCCAGCAGCCACGTGGAGGCTCACAGTTGTATTCAATTCCAGTTCCAGGGGAACCAAAACCCTCTTATGGNCCCCATGGATACTAGGTATGCAAATACATGTATCTTGGATAAGGTGTAGAGTTAGTTATAGCCTATTTAATTGATTAAAATAGTCTAATAGCCCACATATGCTGCAGAAAGCATGGTGGGAATGAAAGAAAGTATGATGGGAGGAGAAAAGATCATGGACAATTTATAGTTCTTCAGCTCTAGGATCAGCTGTGTTCATAAAGAGGAAAAAAACAATATAATTATATAAAGAATAAGATATTTATGTTTTTGTTTACACATAAATACATTCGGAAACAAACAAATATATTCTTTTTTAAAAATGAAAACAGGTTTGGATAGATGGTTCAGTAGTTAAGAGCACTTACTGCTCCCACAGAACACCAGAGTTCAGTTTCCAACACCCACAACAACCTGTAACTCCAACTCCAGGAAACATCTGACACGTCTGACCTCCATGGACACTTGCATGCAAGTGCACATTCCCACACATTCATATCATCTCTCTCACACTCCAGGAGATCTGACACCTCTGATCCCCGTGGACACACCTACATGCATGCAAGTGCACATTCTCTGTCTCTCTCTCTCCCTCTCTCTCCCTTTCTCTCTCTCTCCCTCTCTCTCTTTTTTCTTCTCTCCTTGTTTCCCCCCTCTCTGTCTCTCTCACACACACGTTTTAAAAAATCAGTGTTAGAGAAGGAAATAGAGATGATCGTTGCACATTAAGCAACAAGATGCATTCAAAAACTGTCTTTAGCTGAAGGATTTCAAAGGGAAACTTTAATTACAGCTCCACAGCAAGGTTCCTCTGGCTTCTCTGACTGCTCCCAATATGAACTTTAAAATGTATTCTGAACAAGCTTTCTTACATTGTAACCTAACTCCAAATGGGGACCAATGGGCATAAGAGCAGTGAGAATGGGAGAGTGGGACATGCGTTGATGAGTATCCGGGTTCTGTTTGGAACTCTGGGAATGGCAGATATCTTGAACTGACATGCTATTACAAACATAATTATTAGTCTAAGATTTATAGATTTGACTATATGTCAATAGGTTCCAGCTACCACAGTATTTACCTCTAGAAAGTAATTCAATAAAAGACACAACATGCTGTGTTACTCATCTATGACATTTATAATCATGGATAAAATAATATAGCATAAAAATAATATCATCTATATTTTCAAGGTAAAGAGTTTTATAGCCAAGGCAGCAACTTTTGTAGTTCAATTTGATGTCTAATAAGTTCACTGACATTTTATCTGGTGAGGTAAATGTAATAACAATATGGAAGAGTATTTGAAANTAAACGTATTTAGGTCATTGAAGGAAAACAATCTTTCTTAATAAACTCATACTTTCAAATAATCTGAATCATAGCATATTGAAAGAAACTCCAGGGACTTCACAAAACTAGATCTTGGTGTTATGAAACAGTATAGGAGCACTCCAGCAAAATGAATCTTATTTTTAATATGTGCTCTAGGAGTAAATGACACAGCTTTACAAAATAGAAATTCGAGAATGATCCTTGCTGAGTATGTGTTTTGAAGCTCATGTCATAAATAGGTAAAGAAAATGGCCCTGAGTTGTGAAAATCATTTTGTCCATTTCAACCAGGAGAAAGTTCTTGAAAATGATAAAGTGGTGTTAAGAGTTTGATTGCACAATGGCTGGACTCTGGGGGGCAGCTCCTGTGCTGCCGCTGTGGTTTCTGCTGATATAAATTTGATATTTTACAAATGCAGAATATGAACTAGATTCCTAACATGTGTTCAGTGCACTTACAGTATTCCGAAATGAGAAACAGCACAGACTCTGAACGCTTCTTGGCGGCGCGCTTAATGCAGTAGATCTGGAATACGTTAAGTGTTATTATGGAAATAATTGAATCATTTCACACAGTTTCATGCAGCGAGTTTTGCGTGTTATGTGCAGGCTCCCTCCTCCTGTGACAGAAGANGTTAGAGGACCAATACACAAACGTTTCCTTTAGAATCCGGAACGCGGATGTGGCTTCCCTTTTTAGGAATCAATGTTAGGTAAACTTTGGAGGTATTTCAGACTTAATTTGGCCAACAACCATCTGTCACTAAAAATTCACAAAGAGAGGTTTTTGTAAAAATGAATCCTTGGGTAAGCTGTGTTCATAATTTAAAAATCACCACCTCCTCCTCNATATAAGTTTGCCTCCATTTCCCANTCGTGTCTTCTTGGCGAATGTTCCCTGGTCAACATTTTCTCAGTGGTAAGCTGTATATACTTAATAATTTACACATAAATCTTGAGCTGCGGAGATGGCTAGGTTGGTAAAGTGCTTTAAGAAAAACCAGGAGGACCTGAATTTGGATGTCTAGAATTCATGTTTTTAAAATGAAGCCAGGGCTTAGTGGAGCCCTTCTATAAGCTGTGTGCTAGAAAGGAGTAGTAAAAACTCTTGTTTCAAAAGATATGTTTAAGATAGTAGAGGGAGCCTTCCAGTGCCGATTTCTGCTCCCCTCCCCCCAAGCACACACCCCTTACACGTGAACACATACACACACCACAAAACACCCATAGATCTTGTTTTTATATTGCACACTGATGTCTAATTAGTTTTCCTGCTTTAGTTTAAACACACAGGAAGCTTCTCANTTCCTATGAAGGACTGAAAAGTGNTCTGTGCTCTGTATTGAAAACTGATTTGTTTTTCACCCAAAGAGGCACTGAGTGTCTTCTTGGATAACTAGAAGCTACTGAATGACTTAGGAGATGAGATTATTCAATAATAATTTTGAGGTATTATCCCACGTTATTTTTTAAAGTTTCTCTCCTAATTGAAATTTGAAAATCATTTGGAAACTACTCGATGTAGCTTTGACCCTCTACTGTCATAACAAACAGCACAATTTGCATTGGAAAGAAACTGGTACAATCAAAGGATGGTATAGGCTTAGTCNTGTCTTATAGACAGGTCTTGATGCAGTGGCTGTGAAAGTGAGATTCCTAGAGGAATGCATTAGAAATGGAATTCACAGGGCTCACAGGAGATCTGTGTGAGGGAAACCTGGGAGGAAGGCCTACTGTTCTCTGTTAAACAAGCCCTTCATTACTCTGGAGCATGATTAAATCTGAGAACTGTTGCTCTATAAGGATGTGTGTGGTGATAATTTGTTGTCCTCTAATAAAGCTTGCCTGAAGGTCAGAGGACAGAACTAGCCATAGAGTTAGCCACAGAGGTCAGGCAGTGGATCTGTCTGGATCTCTGTGAGTTCAAGGCCACCCTATACTACAGGAAATTAATACAGTCTAAAAGAAACAGAGCCAGGTAGTGGGGACACACACCTTTAATCCCAGCTGTTGAGATCTCATGCCTTTGCTATCAGTGTGTGGGAAAGCACACACGTCATTAATCCCAGCACTAGGAAGGTTGAGACAGGAAGTGAAATGGCTGGGCTGAGAAAGGCATATAAGGTGTGAGGAGACAACACCTTTTTTGGCTGAGGACTAAGAGGCATTCAGTCTGAGGATTCATGGAGACAGGATCCNCTGAGGAGTTGGCGAGTGAGAAGTAGCTGTGGCTAGTTCCTTTGTTTCCTCTGATCTTTTAGCGTTTACCCTAATACCTAGCCCTGGGTTTTTATTATAAGACCATTTAGGATTTGTGTAACAGATGTGTACATTCTGTCATCTCCTAAATTGATGAGATTCAATACCTTGATGGGATCCTTGTATCTAGTGAAGTTCTGTGATTGGTTGGGGCAGAAACATGCAAACACATCAAAGAGGCTAGAGATGAAACAGAAAACACATGGTAGGTGTAGATGGCCAGTCTCACTGTACTGAATGAAATAGTCTTTCTTTGCATTCACTCTCCTGTATGCATCCTAGTTCCTCTATCAAAATATGTGAATGGGTGCCCAAGCACATTCTCTCTCTCTCTCTCTCTCTCTCTCTCTCTCTCTCTCTCTCTCTCTCTCTCTCTCTCTCTCTCTCTCTCTCCATCCCCTTCTCCCTCCCTCCCTTCCCAAAGAAAGGAAATACCATTGCAGAAGATTCGAGTGTGGTTGCCATCACTCATATCAGGCAGTTTACAAACACTGGTAACTCTGGCTCCAGGCAATCAATGCCCTCTTCTGGGCTATGAGGGCAACACACTCACAAGTAAAACCTTCTTCTTATCATATACATGAATACACTTTAAAAACAAAAATTTTAATTTTTTCCTCATTTTCACTGAGACAAATACCTTAAGAGGTAGACATTTGGGGATTGAAGAGTTGGCCTAGTGGTTAAAAGCATTTGTTGCTCTTATAAAAGACTCAAGTTTGGTCCTCAGCAGCCACATGGTAGTTAACAACCATCTGTACTCCAGTTCCAGGTTCCAGGGCATCTTATGCCTTCTTATCTCTGTAGGTACTTTATGTATATAGTGTGCATGTATATATATTCAGGCAAAACCTGTACATAAAATAAAATAAATGATTATAATANATTTTTTAAAAAAGAAGTNGAAATTTCAGTTTACATTTAGTATATGAATATTGCCTGAGATCCTCAAAATGTTAAAAAGGTTTTACAAATATAACAAGCAAGGATGGTTAGTTATTTTGTGGCTATGTTGAAGACCTAATGGTAGAAATAGCTTATTTCCTCAAACTCAAAGTTACTTACATAATCAACTAGTGTACATAAATAGGTGATAGGGCTCAGATTAAAGCCCCAAATACCCCTACTTTGATTTAGGAATTCTAAAACATAAAGCATGGCACAAGCCCATCCAGGGCTGTCTATCATTTATCTGATCAACTATGGAAGACTGTGTGTGTATCATGGAGTGTGGGCAGGAGATGGGGTTTCCACCTGAATGACACTCCCTTTTAGTCTTAGTGCCCGTAGTAACATGAGTGGCTTGATTTTAACTTTTTATATTGCAGTAAAACAAATTTCCCTTGTAGNATTCTTGGTGAAACACACAATATCACACTGGCATAATGTCCTGAATGTAGTACTTATTCAGTAAGTATTAGCTATCATTTGTCTGAGTTGTCACAGGATACTTTNCCTAGGAGAACATCCTCATTTTATTTGCTTGACTCCTTTGCTCAAACTTTACCTCTGGAAATACAGTGTAAAGTCTCCTTTCCACTGAATTTGCAATAAATCACGAGCCTTCCTTGTAATGATATGTGTTTACTTTAATGTTCCCTTTAGAAACAATAACCTCTCTACACATTTCTATTAATGAGCCTTTTCAGTAGTTATGAGTCTGAACTGTGCTCTTCTGAAGAAGTCTCCTCATAAATTAGCATTAATTGATGTCCAGTTTTTGGAAAATGTTAACACACATTATTTATGGTACTTTCTGTTCATGTGGCAGCCTCTTAATGTGGAAAAAAAAAGGAGAAAGTTTTCAAAGGAGGTTAAAATGATGCTTTTGCTTTCACAATGGTAAAAGTCATGGCCCTTGTGTGTCTGGCAAGCCCTCAGCAATATTTCTAGATGAAGAAGTGGACGGGTTCCGAAGTTGGCAGATAAGACTGTTTGGGGCACTACGATTCTCTGTGTTCATTTTCAGCCTGCNTTGGCTTCTGGTTTTATGCACCTAAGTGATGGAGGCTCATTCCTCTAACTCTAATAAGAATGTCTCATATAAAAAATGTAGCAACATATCAGAAAACCTGTCATCACTTCTAGTCTGGAGTTAGGAGAAAAATATATTTCACAAGAGCAGTTATTAAGAAAACAAATAAAAAGAACATGGCCCACCAGCAATCAACTAAGCAGGGCTCACATGGGCTCNCAGAGACTGAAAAGGCAAGCAAAGGGTCTGCATGGGTCCACACCATATCCTCTGCGTATATGTTATGGTTATTAGCTTGGTGTTTTTGTGGGACTGCTAACAGTGGGAGCAGGTGTATCTCTGACTCTTCTGTCTGCTCTTGGGACTCTTTTCCTTACAATGTGTTGCCTTGTCCAGCTTTGATATGANAGCTTGTGCCTTGTCCTTTTGTATCTTGTTTTGTCCTGCTTGGCTGTCATCTTTTAGAGGTCTGTTCTTTTCTGAAGAAGAAATGGAGGGGAGTGGAGGGAGGGGAAACTGTTGTCAGGATATACTGTATGAGAGAAGAATCTATTTTCAATATTTTTTTTAAAGTTAACAACAACAACAAAAGAAAACAAATAACAACAGATATTGGTAGAATGTGACCTGGAGTTCCCTTACACATTGTGCTTGGTACATAAATGAATTCAAACACTATGAAAGTCAGTATGGAGGTTGCTCAAAAACTGAAAATAGATCTACCGTATGGCTCTTGCTTCACTACTTCTAGGCATTCATCCCAAGGTCTCCAATATCAAAGAAATACTTGTANATCCATGTCTGGGACATCACTATTTACAACAGCTAAATTAGGGAACCAACCATGTCCATCCACAGAGGAATGAATAAAGAAAATGTGAGTTATATACACAACAGAGTTCTTCTGGGTCATAATGAAATACCAAGTCATGTTATTTGCAGGAAAATGGATGCAATTGAAGATACTCATGTTAAATGAACTAAGCTAGCCTCAAAAAGATAAATATTATGTTTTCTTTCACTTGTGGTCCCTAGGTTTTATATATGTGTGTAAAATCTTGATTGTATGTATGACATGAAAATAGAAGTGAAAATCTCTAAAGGTAAAAAAAGGGGACAAATAATAGGGGAAATGAGTGGGTAGGGGGAACCTGGGTAAATATGCTCAATGTACACATGTAATTGTGCAAACTATTGGGAAAATAAAATAAAATCTTTTCTATAGAGTAACAAGCCCATATTTTTTTGACTTCTTGGTTGCACATCACTATAATCTCCTTCTACAGAAGAGTACCCATGCCTCTTTCCCTCAGAGAACATTCTTCTAGCTGAGAGAATAACCTCTGAAACTCTTGGCATTGCAGGGCCTTTGCTAAATAGATGTAAGCAATCGCTCATCTAATGCATGGATATTTTCCTTCTGGTATGAGACAGTTCATGATGTACTAGCTTTGTTGCACAGTCTTATCATGATATTAATGACAGCTTTTTGGCATTTTAGAGCTCTTTCCAAGGGTTCATCCCNGAGCCATCCTTCTATTGATTGNATCATTTAGGAATGCTNTTTTGTACTCCACATCTGTCCAGTACATAAAGGCATTTCTGTTGAGTTTACGTAGATGTGAAAAAAAATGTGATGTGATTATCACAGCTAATTGATGGTCTTGAGTTCCTTGAGAGTTGGTANGTGAATCATTGTTAATGTATGTTACTTCCTTGTCTTACTTTTATTATCTAAATATCTACTTAAAACACAATATGCAATGAATTCATTGTAAAATGTTTTCTTACATTTATTTATTCACATGTGTGTATATGCGTGTGCATATGTGGTATCAGAGAACAACTTTCCAGAGTTAGTCTTCTCTTTCTATTGTGGAGGTCCTAGTGATTGCACTCAGCTCTTCAGGCTTGGTGCAAGTGCCTTTCCCTGCTGAGTCCAGTGAGTGATCTCCTAAGTCCAGATTCAGTTCTTAAAGATCTTAAAGAATGTAGACAAAGGAGGAGTCCCCAAATGTTTCCATGCTCCTGCTCTTCTGAAATACGTTTTCTCCATGTTCTCTACTGTCTTTCTTCTCCAGGCTTTTGATTTCCTCTTTTATCTTTATGACTGGCCATGCAAAAGAAATTTAGTCATTTCAAATCTTGGTCAACTGCACTTGAAGAGTAAACAAGCAAACGTGACCACATCAGTGTCATGTTCCTAATAAATATTAGAGTCTGACGTAGGTTGAGGTTTTTCCTGACTGCTTTGGTAACTATTGAAGTTCCAGAAATCATTCTTTACTGAATCCTTTGACTGATCCACTTGGTATTCTACATTTAACTCTGTCTGTGAAGATGATTGAATGCTCTATTAAATGACATAGTTAGAGCTTGAAGCAGAACTGCAACCATGCCTAAAGGAAACATACATCTACTCTAGAGCAATCCTTCATTATTTAGAAAGTAAAGGACCTGTCTCTTATACACATCTAGATGTGTATAAGAGACAGGTGGTAGCCTGCGTTTGTAATCCCAGGGCTAGGGAGGTAGAGAGTGGAAGACTCCTGGGACTTGCTGATCAGTTGGTCTAGCCAATCAATGAAGTCTGGTTTCAGAGAAAAATTCTGCCTCAAAAATTAGGTGGAGAGAAATTAAGGAAGATCCCCGGTGTTGATGTCTGCCATCCACATGCATGCACATGTGGGTACTCACACTATTGGTCATGTACACATACACACACACACACACACACACACACACTGAACTACTGATAATGGTGTTGGTTTTCAATACCTGTGGTTCTCCTAACAAAGGTTGAAAGAACACAATAGGAGGGATGACACACAGTCATTGTCACTAAGGGGAAAATACAGGTCATAGTAACTACACATACTCATCACAATTATCAGGACCCAGAAATCTGAGCTTCCTCCTTTCAAGGGCTGATCCTTTCTNTCATTGTATAAGCCCCATGTCCTAGAATTCAGCTGAACTCACAATGTGCACATGGAAAAGAAAGGCTCACTGATGTTTCTGATTGCCCATACACAGGTTTGCTCTAGGAGTCTGATTCTTCTGGTTATTGTGTCCTCAGAATTGGATGATTTTGTAAAAATAAGAACAAAACTCAAAAATGACAATATAACAGAAAGTCAAACAAACCTCAAATTCTGATCAGATGGAACTCCNGTCAAAATCCAGCAAAAGCTGCTTTGTAATAGAGGAAAAAAGAGAAGGAGAATGATCCTACTATCATATAGCACTTCCAAACTCCAGGAATGACTTTGAATAATTTTAGGAAGCTATGAAATAGGAGTAAGTGGCTACCAACATCACTAAGCAGATAAACAGTAATTGTAAATAAAATAGTGTAGTGGTGATACGTTGGTATATTGATTGTAATACGCCCTGAAAAGGCATATATGTGTGTGTGTGTGTATGAACTATTTGTGTTTGTTTTTATGATGAAGAAGCCAAATATGATATATTTCCACAATAATGAATGCTAAAGAGTAGAAAATGAGTTTTTTTTTTTAACCAAGTTGACATTTTTTAAACTCTAAAAGCAATATTTCCCACAACAGGGAGAAATGAACATAAGTATTTTATTTAAAAGTCCTGTGAAGAAGAATATGTTAGTAGGATAAGAAAAAGGATTTAACTGGCTTTTGGGCCATGGTCCTATAAAATGTGATGCGATGTATAATTCCATATAATTCCTGCTAGTTTTTTCCTTCTTTCTAGCCTTCATTTCATGGTGTGTTATGTATATATATGTTCGAATGTATGTAATGTATGTGCATATGTTAGTGTGTGTGTGTGTGTGTGTGTGTGTGTGTGTGTGCTGTCTCTTATACACATCTAGATGTGTATAAGAGACAGGTATGTGTGTGTGTGTGTGTGCAAGATGTAAATGTACCTATTTACACGAGTATGTGCAGGTCTGTTTGTGAGTCACTTGAAAAGCATGCATGTAGAGAGTAGACCAAATCTTGATGTTGCATGTCTTCTTCAGTTGTTTTCACTTTGCTATTATGACTGGATCTCTCATTATAACCCAAGGAATCACTAATTCAGCTAAGCTGGCTGGCCAATGATTTACTGGGATCTGCCTGTCTTCCTTCTAATACTGGTTGTAGGCATTTCTGGCTTGTACACTTTATATGTGGATGCTGGGGATGTCAATTTGTTATTGTGTGGTAAACAAATCAGTGATCTAGGTATTTTCCTACCCTCTACAATAGCTTTTGTATGATTTAAAATGTTCATGTTAGTAGAGGAAAAAACCGTTTTGCAAACATGTATAAAATATCACTGACTCTGCCATACACCTAATAGCCTAGTATCATTAAAACACATTTAAGATAATAGATTTCAGTGAACAAATCTCTCTCTCTCTCTCTCTCTCTCACACACCCACACACACACACACACACACACACACACACCAGTGTAAACCTCCCTAAATGCTAAGCACTGGCAGGGCAGTATGTGAATAAGACATGGGGGCCCTACTCTCATGCCTTTGGTGGCAGCNCTAAATGGACTTTTTGGATTTAAAAGAAAAAAGAAGAGAACACATGAAATTGGCAGAGAGTAGTGATGGTGGGGATAGGGGAGATACTGGAAATGAGGGAATGCATGTGGACTTGCTCAAAACAGTGTATTCATGCATGAAATTCTCAATCAATACACAATCAATAATAAAGACATGTCCTCATTGCAGTTTGTTCACATTTAGTAAGNCAGGTAGATCTATGAACAAAGAAGTGGCGTTTGATCACAAGTTAGACTTGGGATATGTAAAAAGGAGATGGAGGGAATTATTCTTGAGGAATTAGACTAGTATCAGAGATGATGAGACTTAACCAAGTCTAGAGGAACAAATTCCAGGTGCTGTTATGGGGCATCCCAGGCTGAGAAACTATGCATACAATGGCATGGGCAAGGCAGTGAAAATGCAATGTAACTAATACATCAGTAGTCCTCTGTACTAAATAGAAAGAAAAAATTATAGATGATATCCCTGTCAGCCAACAGCTGGTCACATCAATTACTTTTATCTAGTTATCCAAATTGTAATAGNTATTGACATTATTATTATGAAATTATAATAACATTGTCTTCATGTTGAGAAATAGATGCCAGACACCCACCAAATCAGCATACTCCCCACCATTTGAATTTGCATTCCCTGATCCTATTTGAATTGCAGAAGAAACACTTTCTCAGAAAATTTGCTTAGGAGAAGGAACTGTTGTATATAAAAGTCTTTGGAATTATTTTCTATGTGCTTTTCTCTGAAGGCACTTTGTTGTTGGCAAGAGTCATAGAAAAGCTCTCCTCCAAAAATGTTTTCTTTTCTACAGGCACAATACTCAGACAGGAGGAAATATCAGTCAGGAAGACAAAACAAACATGTAATTCAGAAGATCTTCCAGTCATCCAAAATAGATTGAATGCTCCAACAGCTTTGAGTCTTTATGTGTCTGTGAGAGAGACAGAAAAAAGCAGATGAATGAAGAAAAGAAGATCTATTCTTTTATTTCAGCTTACATATTAGGAAGAAAGAAAGAAGGATGGAAGATAGAGAGAGGAGATTGGGAAGGAGATGAAGGGTGGAAGGGAATAAGAAGATGGGTTGGTGTTATAGTTGCATTTCTCTTGCCATGATAAAATTCCTTGACATAAGGCAACTTATGGAAGAAAGGGCTTTATTTCAGTTTCCCATTCCAGGTTACAGTTCATCATTGTAAGGGACCAGTGGCAGGGATAGCTGGTCACAGTACACCTAGTTGACAGCAGAGAAATGAATGCATGCATGGTCACATGCTTATTGTGTTCAGCTTGATTTGTCTACTTTTATAAAACTCAGAACTCCCTGCCCATGGAATGCTGCTGTGCACAGTGGGACAGGTCTTTCCATATCAACTAACTGAATATAATAACCCTCAGAGACATGCCTCCACGCAACACAATGTAGACAACCCCTCATTGAGGCATTCTTCCCAGGTGATTTAAGATTGTGTCAAGTAGACAAAGCCAAGAGTCACAGAGGACATTGAGCTTTAAGAGACAACAATGGCACTCTTAGGGATTAGGAAGGTAAATGATGGCACAGTGGACTCATAGTGAGAGCAGACAAAGTCAGGAGTCACAGAGGACATTGAGCTTTGAGAGACAACAA
>LZPO01008557.1:40772-58501 GCA_001675575.1 Neotoma lepida | reverse complement strand
GAAGTGATGTAGCTTGGTGAGGATAGGAAATTAGTTAGCAGATGAACAGGCATAAAAAGCCAGGTTAGATCGGAAGTCTGGCTCTTTCATCCACTTTGCTCCTGGGAAGTAGAGGCAGCGTTGGTGAGGTGAGGCGAGTGGTGGTTTGCTCCTAATTCCTCTGATCTCTGTCAGATTTTTACCCTTATTTCTTGTTCCGCGTGTTTATTAATAAGACTGGTTAGAAGTTCATCTTACAATAAGCACATTAAATCACATTAAATCACATAAGTCTTTAGAAAGTAGATGGAACTAACAGGCATGAGGAGAAAAAAAAACACATCAAAAGAGTCTAAGTCCATATCATATAAAATCCTTTATCATGTACAATGAATTAACTACATTTTTGATAAATTTTCTCCTTTTTTATTGAAAAGGGATTNTTCTCTTAGACAATACATCCCAAACACAGTTGCCCTTTCCTCCACTCCTCCCATCTCTCCCACAACTCTTCTCTCCCCCAGATTCATTCCCCCTCCATTTCCTCTTTAAAAAAGAACAGGCCTCCAAGAGACAGCCAAACAGGATAAAACGAGATGCAGTAAGACAAAATGAAAGCCTTCATATGCAGACTGAACAAAGCAATCCAAGGAGGAAAAGAGTCTCAAGAGCATGTAAAAGAGTCAGAGATACACAGCTCCCACAATTAGCAGTCCTACAAAAACACCAACCTAACAGTCATAATATATATGCAGAGGAGGACCTGGTGCAGACCCATGCGGGCTCTATGCTTGACGATTCAGTCTTTGTGAACCCATGTAAGCCTTGCTTACTTGATTCACTGGGCCATGTTCTTCCGGTGTCCTCCATCCCTTCTGACTCCTACAGACTTTCCTCCCCTTCTTATGCAAGGTTCATTGATCTCTGAGAGGAGAGACAAGATGGAGACTTCCAATATAGACGTTCTTTTCTGCATGTCTGGCTGTGGGTCTCTGCACCCACTCTCATCTGCTGCTGGAGGGAGCCACTCTGATAACAACTGGACAGGGCACTGATCTATGAGTAGAGCAGAATATCATTAGGAATCATTTCATTAATTTTTATTTTTGCCAGTTATGTATTATTTTACCTAGTTCTCTAGGCTACCAAGTCTCTGATTCCATCCAGACAATGTAGGGCATGGGCTTGTTCATGTTGTGTGGGCTGTAAATTAAACCAATCGTTGGTTGACTACTCCCACATGTTTTGTGCTGCCATTGCCCCAGATCATCTTACAGGCAGGGCAGATTGTAGCTTGAGGGTTTTCTGCCTGGGTTCACGTCTAGGTTTCTCTTTTCTCAGCCTGCAGAGTACATTCTTGAGCCAAACTGACAAGAATATAGGGGTAAAGGCTCCATGCAGGCACCAGCTGAACCTATGTTCAATGAGCTGTACGGAAGTTGCTCTCAACAATGGGGCACCACTGTCAGTTTTCAGAGAGCGACCTTTCGTCCTAGCATCAGTCTGGATTGTTTAGGGATTTCCATGAAACCCCCACAGCCAAAAACTCAACCAAATGTAACCCATTCCCACCACTGGAAGCCTTGACTGGCTACAAAAAGCCAGTTCTGACTCTGTATCCTCTATTACTAAGTGTCCTCACTAGGTCACCCTCATAGATTCCAGGAAGTTTTCACTGCACTAGGTTTCTACACTATCCCCCAATGCCCCCCAATTCCAATTGTCTCCTCCCACATTCTTTCCCTCCGCCCCTTGAGACCCTGATCCCTCCTGCTCCATCCCCACTGTGCCCCAGTCCCCCCACAGAATTTATTCTGTTTCCCAGAGAGAATAATTTTCCTCTCCCCCGTAATCCTCCTCTTTACCTAACCCCTCTGGGTCTATGGATTATAGCATGATTATCATTTACTTAACAGCTAATACCCACTTATAAGTGAATATATACCATATTTGTCTTTCTGGATCTGGGTTACCTCACTCAGGATATTTTTTTTTTAGTTCCATCCATTTGCTTGTGGTTGTAGAATGTAGAATATTATTTTAAGTTACATTACTTTTGTTTATGTTGCATTTGCTTAACTCTGTGAAGCTGTGATATTTTGCTTATCTAAAACACCTGATGGTCTAATAAAGAGCAGAACAGCCAATACTGAGACAGGAGAGAGAAATAGGTGGGGCTGGCAGGCAGAGACGATAAATAGAAAGAGAAATCTGGGAGAAAGGGGAGAGGTCAAGTAGCCAGAGAAGGAAGAGGATTCCAGGGGCCAAGAAACACGGCTACACCAGCTACACAGCAAGCCACAGAGTAAGAGTAAGATTGACAGAAGTAAGAGAATGAGAAAAATCCAGAGACAAAAGGTAGATGGGATGATTTAAGGAAAGCTGGCAAGAAACTAGCCAAGCTAAGGCTGGGTATTTATAACTAAGAATAAGCCTCTGTATGCGATTTATTTGAGAGCTGAGTCACAGGCCCCCTAAAGAGCCAAAAGACTAAAAATAACTAACAACAGTTTCCAAATTACATGATGTCATTTTTTAAACCATTGTGGTTAAACACGATGTATTCTCCAAAGTTGAGGGCTAAGACAGACACAGGGATGAGGTGGGAAGGGAAGGGGATGTGATTTATGGGATCCACAGGAGCTGTGGCAAGGGGGAGGGGAACCNGCACCTGGTATTCTCTTGTAGTACTAGGGGCAAGCCTGAAAATTGGGCCTCTTGATTTTTGTTTTACTTGAATATTATACCTACAGTTAGGATGTGTGGCCAGGTCAGTAGTAGGACTGTAGGTACTTGTACATAGAATGAGTACCAAAATCTGAGCACTTTCCTGCTATACAACTGTATTTCTTTTACTATAATAAAATGCCAGATTCACCAGCAGGTAGGGTGGAGGCAGAGCCAGTCCAGCCGGTCTCTCCCTGGGGCTGAGCAGGGTGTTGAGTGTCAATGACTCAGACCACCCTATTTCCCCAGAGAGAAAAACTGAGTTGTGAGGCTTGTCAAAGCAGGAACTCATTTTATTGCATCAGGCAAGGACTTATATAGCATGGAGTGAAGGGGAAGGGGTCTTGGGGTAATGTGGGATGGGGTAAGGGTTGAGGGCCAATGAGATTTTTCCAAAATAGTGGTAGCTAGGTAGAGGTGGTCTTGGGGTTGGGCTGTGCTGAGTCACTCCTAAGTGGGAGTTATGGTCCAAAGACAGGTTGCCAAACTCTAGTTAGGCTCAGGAAGTTACACTGGGCCTCATGCCTGGGCCTTATGAGGCCCAACATCTCCCCCTTTTGCTTTTTTTAATAAGACATGGCCCCTGTCTTAGGTCATGCTCCACTTGGAGATCTTACCTGTCATTGAGTACCATGTATCATGGATAGGAGAGGGGTTTGCTCCACGATNTGTCTTACCTAGACTCAGCCCTCCTGAGAGCTTACCCCTCATTGGTCAAGTGGAGAGTGGAAGAAGGGTGCTCATAGGAGGATACCAAGTCATAGGAGGAACAAGATTCCTGAGTGACTAGCCTTTGGTAGTATACCTCTACCTGATTTACCTTGATCACCTCTCATCTTTGGTGGATAAATTGTGTCATCTTATTGAACACACAAGGCCCAATGGTAAGAAGGAGAATAAGGAGAAGGAAGGGTCCAGGGAGGGGAAGGAAGTAGGGTAAAAGCCCGTGGAGGCCTGTCCACAGAGGGTTGTCTTAAAGGTCTCTCTGCCTCTTCTCCAGGTCTTCCTGGAGCCTCTTTATCTTAACTTGGACAGTCCCTGACTTATTAGCATAGAAGCAGCATTTTTTCTGTAAAAACAAACAAAGACCCCCCCCCTTTTCTGCAGTTAGTAGATCTAACTCCCTNCTATTTTGGAGGACTACTTCAGCCAAAGAATCTAATTGACTCTGTAGGTCAAGAATGGTGCTGGAAATGGCCTTTACATCATCAATTAGCTGAAGGGATAATTTTCTAAAAATATGTGAGGACAGGCCAATCCCTGTGACCCCTGTAGCTACACCTGTAAGTACTCCCAGCCCAATGAGGAGGGGTATCATTTGGGTGGTACCTGCCTCCTATGTAATCAAAGGAGAGCATGGGAACAGCTTTGTCCCCGGAAATAATGTCTATATCAGGGACAAGAATGGCAGGGGCACAAAGGCCTGTCCAATTATTAGGGAGGAAATTATATGCCATTCTGCCTCCACAAATGAGGACCATCCTGGAAGGTAAGAATATTTGAGTATTGGGTATGGTCATATTTATGACACAAAAAAGAAAGAAATATAGCCCACATCTATGTTAGAATTGTCAGGGGAAGGCAGAGGCCACATGCAAGAATTAGAGGGAAACATGGGGAGAGGGTTGAATGGAAAGGGGAAGGGCAGTAGAGCAATTAATCATAATTGTTTGAGTAAAATTATTCACTAAGGCCAAAGGTCTAGGGGTTCCCAACTGTAAGCCAAGCTAACAGTCTTCTGTGAGGGAAGGGTTTGTTTGATTAAGCATGGAAAAAACAACCTTGAGTAAGGATTCTGTCTGGGGATTTAATGCAAGGTCACCCCCTTGATCAAGAAGGGTGGTAGTTTAACCCTGGGAACTGAGCCAGAATTTTTGTTTAATTTTTTGCTCTACCCATTTTTCTCTAAGCCTATCCTGGACCTCTCTGCCATNGGAGTAGCCAATGGGGGGGGTGAGATTCCAGCCAACATGTTCCCCTGGTGTTCCAAAACAGGGGGAGGAGTCAAGCCCCATGTCTCCAGATATACTTCCAGCACCCTCACCTGAGACCGGATTACGAGTGGCAACCCAATACGTTTTATTATCAGACTGGCGAATGCAAGTATGCACTGTGCCACAGTGTGTTGAATGCATAGTTTGATAAAAATGAGTGCATGTGCAGGGCCCTGGCCTGTCATTTATTGTGGGTATAATTTTTGGCTTTTCTATACAAACCCACTTGTTGGACATGGAGGACAGGGTTCCAGAGGTGTCAATGATATTATAGGAAGTTTTAGTACCACAATCCAACTGACTGATGGGCTGCCCACCACAGTCGCAAGACCTTCCCATCCTCTTGGCCAGGATTTCTCTGACTTCATGCGGGTTACTAAATCCTCCATCACTGGGTGGGGCCATTGACATCAGCATCAGGGTAAGTGGCAGCCTCAAAATTCTTATCTGTTTTTTCGGGAGAAACAGAAAGTCATCCTCAGAGGTGTGACACTCCCTGGAATCATTATGGTTATTGTCCCCTTGTTGGAGTAAGTATTTGAGGTCTCTGGCTGGTACCCAGATGGGTCTCTTTTCATTTTGAGGAAAGACACATCCAAACCCTCTTCCTGCAGTGAGGAGTGGGTCTGACCCTCTCCAGGCCCCAGTCAAGGGGTCCCTCCACTTGATCCAGATGGTACTTAGGTAACTGATGAGGACCAATGTTTTTGAAAAGGAGACAAATATTTATCTTCCTTAGAAAAATTTAAAATATTTAAGGTTAATAATGCCTTTCTTAGTTGATCATGTGGGGGTAGAGACTCCCCCTTTTGTTTTTGTAATTGGGACTTAAGTGTTTGGTTGACTCTTTCCATGATGGCTTGACTCCTAGGATTATAGGGGTTGTCAGTAGAATGAGAAATTTTCAAAGTTTGTAGGAAATCTGTAAAGGCTTTGTCAATAAAGCATGGGATATTATCTGTTTTGATTTGGCTGGGTAAACCAAGAGTGGCAAAGCATTGAAGCATATGGCTAATAGCATGCTTGGATTCTTCCCCAGCATGAGCTGATGCCCAACTGGTGCAGGAGAAGGTATGGATGGAAAGAAAAACATATTTAAATTTTCGAAATGGGGGGTAATGTGTGACATCATTCTGCCAGAGATGATTGGGGTAAAGCCCTCAGGGATTGCTCCCCATCTTTTGAAGGGGAGGGATCTGAAGGAAGGGCTGTCAAGACTACAGGTCCAGACTGAGATCTTTAACCAGTACTTGTGGAAATTTATGTTTTAGGCCTCTCCAGTTCACATGGGACAGTAGGTGGAAATCTGCAGCCTCAGTAACAGTATTACATTGAGGCATTAAAGCCAGATGATCAGCCAGCTGATTTTCTTTGGAAAAAAATCCTGGCAAATTTTGATGTTCTCTAAGATGTTGTAAATAAATGGGATTGAGTCTCTGTTTAAGTAAAGAGCGAGCCTGAATCATAAGAGGAGAAATAGGGTTGGAATCTAATTTAATATGGGCTTCAACCAGATTGGGCAAAAGATTTACTACATACAGGTGATCAGAAAATAGATTAAATGGCTCTGATATGGCATCTAGCTCCATAACAATGGCAAACAGTTCCTTAAACTGTGTGGATCCCTCCACCTCATGGGAGACTGTGGGAATATGACTAGGGAGGCCCTTAAATGTCCCCCATCAGTAAACACTGTAAGAAAGTTGGGGTTTGGGTGAGGCAAAAAATTCTAGGGAGCCTCCATTCCAGATGGGAGAAGAAATTCATCCATTTATAAGAGCCATAATGACAATTTTTTCCCAAGAACCCCTCAAGGGCTATGGCAATTCTATTATTATTTCTTTGAAGCCAAGTAAAGTCAGTAATATTAAATGGAATAATAAGGGAATGAGGTTCTGTGCCAAATATCCTGATAGAAACATCCCTGCCCTTAATAATGCAGTTGGCTACCTGATTGGTCAGGGAGCAAACCCTGGGAGTTCTGCCCACTGAGAGATGAACCCAATGAATGGACTCCCCTTCTTGTGCAAACAGCACGATGCATAAGGTTTCCCCAGAACAGATACACAGGGAGACAGGCAGGCCAGGATCAAACCTTCTTAGGGCCACTGTATTAATGGCTTGTTAGACCCGATGCAAGATTTGTAAATGGTGGGAGGATAAGGTAACTTGGGATAAAAGATCAAGGCCCTTTAAGAGTTCATTCAGCAGAGTCAGCTGGTCTGTGAGCACAGAGATCCATGGCCTCAGCCAATTTATCTCTCCCAACATCTTTTGAAGTTGAGTTAAGGAATAGGTCTCTTGTACATGGAGTTGGGATTTGGTAAGGGAAACTGAGTCAAGGGACAAAGTGGAGCCCAAAATTTTAAAGGGAGGGACAGATTGAACCTTTTCTGGAGATACCGTGAAATTGTTTTTCTTTAAAATAGCGAGGCAATCAGTTGTAAGGCCCTGAAGGCCCAGGCTCTGAAGGCCCAATAGAGTGGGGTGTGCCAAAATAATATCATGCATATAAATATAAAATAAAATATTGGAATGCCTCATTAGGGACAAAAAAATATGGAACATAAGATATTGGCACATGGGGGGGGGCTATTGGCCATCCTTTGGGGTAATACTGTCCATTCAAACCTCTAATTCAGGTCCCTGAAATTGATTGAGGGCAGGGAGAATGTAAACTTTTCCATGTCCTCTGGGTGTAATGGGATAGAAAAGAAGCAATCCTTAATATCAATAATGGTCAGTTAATAGGTGTTAGGAACGGCAAGTACCCAGGGGAGCCCTCTTTGGGGGGTCCCAAATGGGATCTTTTTTTATTAATTTTTTTAAAATCATGTAGGAATCTATAGGAGCCATTAGCCTTCTTTACAACAAAACCCAGAGATTTCCAGGGGCTGGTGGATGGCCAGACATGCACCAAAGACAATTGCTGTTTAATCAGGGCATCAAGCTGTTGCAATTTAAAGCAAGGTAGAGGCCANTGCTCAACCCATACAGGTTTCCCAGATATCCACTGAATCTTTGGNAGTGGCCCTTAGGATTGCCTTCTCTACCACAGCCAAAGCAGGTACACTTCCCCCCTGCTGAGACTTGCTGGAGGGTGTTGACCAAAGTAGTCATTTCCTCTTTGTGGGCCACTTGTACGGCAGAGGCCATGGCCCTTGCCTGATGGGTGATAGAGCCCACATCTTTAGAGGCGATAATCCACCTACCCATTTCTCAGTCCCTCAGTCCAGCACAGGCCAGTTTATGATCGGTGTTCATGCCGTCCCACACTAATATTCTGATAAACTTATCATGCAACTCAAGGGGGAGATGTTGTTCAATGCAGGCCCTTTTTTTACTCTCTCTATAAATGTAGCCAGGTCTTCATTGGCCTTTTGGGAATCCCAGAGATTGGGGCTTNAGTAGGACCTTCCTCCAGCCTTTTTCAGGCAGCCAGCCCCAATCCCTGCACTTGATTCTGATAAGGAGCGGGAATGACAGCCTGTTGGAGGCCCATGGAATACTGATCAGAAGTGCCTGAAAGCGTCCCAAAAGTGATGGGGATCTGGGGGTTATCCACCTGATTTTGTTCAGCCTGAACATGGCACTCATCTTGAAAGAAGGCGCTCTATTTTAGATATAAGGGGCCTGAGAGTACCACCCTAGCAAGGTCCTTCCAATCCAGGCTGGTACATGGGTGGTAGGCCAGGCCTTGGAGGATAATTTCATCCCTTGGTGAATTTGGCCCATCCTTCAAGACAGCTTTTTTTTTTAGTCTTAAGGTCCTGGGCCTCCCAGGGATACCAACTATTAGGCCAGTTGCCTCCGGGGTTAGTATTAACAGGAAAGAGACTAGCTATTTCCCCTGCCCTGCCCCAGGGCATGCCCTCCACCTGATAAGGTGGGGGCACAGAGGGGATATAGAATGGGTTAGAAGGAGGATCAGGTGGTCAAGGGCCCTTTAAGGACCATAGAGCACTGTCAAAGGGATCGAGGGGTGGATACAGTGAACTAGCTGGGCCAGGCTGACTCGGGAGCTTAGGGCCAGGTGCATGTTGTACCTGCACATCCTTTTTTTCCCCATGCCTCCTTTCCTTCTCCCTTATTTCCCTCCAGAGTGGCTATTGGTTTCTTCTCCCTTGATGGGAAGCAGCCCTTTAAGTCAGTAACAATGAGGATAGCTCCCAGTTGAGGAATCTCTCCTCTGTCAACCTGAGCCCTGTGAATCAGGGTTTCTCTTCTATCCCAGGTGTCCTAGTTGAAAAGACTGCCATCAGGCAACCATGGGGCAATCTTAATGAGGTAAGTCCATGTCTGGAGTGCCTCACTATCAGAGAGGTTGAGACCCCTGCTCTTTAATAGTACTCGCAGAGACTCCAAGACAGGATTTTGCTTAGAAGAAGACTGCCCCATATCTTACAGGGATACACTCACCCACAGACTGATCAGCGTTCTTCCACTGAAGAAATCATTCCTCACACAGGGCACCAGTCTGCCAGATTCACCAGCAGGTAGGGCAGAGACAGAGCTGGTTTAGATGGTCTCTCTCTGGGGCTGAGTGGGATGGTGAGTGTCACAGCACAGAATCCTATTTCTTTGCAAAGAAGCACACTGAGCCAGAAGTCTTGTCAAAGCAGGAACTCATTTTATTGCATCAGGCATGGACTTATATAGCATGGAGTGAATGGGAAGGGGAAGGGGTAGGGGTCTTGGGGTGATGTGGGATGGGGTAAGGGTTGAGGGCCAATGAGATTTTTCCACAATAGCAATAATTAGGTAGAGGCAGTCTTGGGGTCAGGCTGTGCTGAGTCACTCCTAAGTGGGAGTCATGGTCCAAAGACAGGTTGCCAAACTCTAGTTAGGCTCAGGAAGTTACACTGGGCCTCACACCCAGGCCTTATGAGGCCCAACAATAAAACACCAGAACCAAAATCAAATAGAGAGGAAAGGGTCTCTTTCAGCTTACCATTATAGTTCATGAAGAAGGGAAGCCAGGGCAGGGACTCAAGGCAGGAACCTGGAGATGAAAATGAAGCAGAGGCCATGGAGGGGTGCTCCTCACTAGCTTGTTCCCCATGGCTTCCCGAACCTACTTTCTTATACAGCCCAGGACCATATGCATACCTAGGGTTGGCAACACACACAATGGACTGGTTCCTCCAATAATTATGAAAATTAAATTAACTTAATAACTAATCAAGGAAGCCAAACTAGACTTGCCTATAGGTCATTATTATAGAGGCATTTTCTTAATTGAAAGTTCCCATATGACTCTAACTTGTGTTAAGTTGACATAAAACTAGCCAACACAATACCTATGTCACCTACAGTGACTCTGAATACAGTTCCTTCAAGCATCTAGGTGTTTGGATTACTTTGTTAATTACAATGGAGAATCTAAAGTGAGGAAGAATAGAAAACTGATCATTTCTTTATACCACATTATACCAAACAAATCTGAGAAATAACACTTATGCTTTGTTGATTTGGAGTTGAGATTAAAATATTTACTTGATAAGAAATAGCTTACTGTTAAATATTTTCATATCAAATGTCTTCTTTATTCTTTCTTTTAAAAAAATTTTTAAGACAGGATCTCATATATATCAGGTTGGTCTTAAACTTGTAGCTGAGAATGCCCCTAAACTTCTGATCCTCCCACTACACAGCCCACATGATGCAATTAAAGGCAGTATATTGCCACACTTGGTTTATGCATCTTATTTTTCAAGTGCATTCTTTTCTTGCCCAGGAGGTTTAGAACAAAGAAATTTGTGACATAAGAAGAAACATACAATTCAACATTCATAGGGGAAACACTGAGAATAGTTTTTTTTGTTTGCTTTTTCAGTAATATGAGGACAAAAGACACTAGTAAGAATACAGAATATTTGAATGAAATATTTCACAAACTTTATCTGTTTGACTATATTTAACACCATGGTTAATGGTTGAGAAGATGCTTTAAGTGTACATGGGACACCTACTGAAGTCAAAATAGTAAGTTAGATTATAGAGCAAATGTCAACAAAATTATGATTCACATCATGTCAAATATGTTTTCTGATCACAATGGAACCATTTCAGAAATGAGAAAAAAAAAACAAGAAAATCTTCTAGTTGGAAATTGAGAACTACAGTGAGGGCTGGAGTGATGCCTCAGCATTTAAGAGCACTTGCTATTCCACACAGAGGCTCACAACCCTCCAGGTCTAAGGGATCTGATGCTGTCTTCTGATCTCTGCAGCCAGTGTACACACTTACTGCAATTACATACAAGCAGGAAAAATACTCATATATATATATATATATATATATATATAAATTATAAGTAAATTAATCTTTAACAAATAAATGCAACTTTTAATAATCCATGGTTTATTGAAAAATTAGGACAAAGATTAGAAAAATGTTTTGAAATGATCATAATAAAAATATGCATGTGAAAATATAGCTAATTCATGAAAGAAAAATCTTAGATGTAAGTACTATAAATAGTAATAAATACTCTAAAGATCTATATCAAAGAAACTACAAAAGAGAAAGTGAGTTTAAAAATGAAGGAATGAATTAATAAAGCACAAATGTTAGAAGCAAAAGCAATTTTACAAGGGGGAAGTAAAAATCTTTGCAGCTACAGGTTTACAAGAAATGTACAAAATTCTATACAAACAGCACACACAGCAGTTATCAAATCTGTACAAAATAAGATATCAAACTTGTCACATCTACATGAGAGACNGTATCCATTATTTAGAATGTTACCCAGGATAAAACTCTAAGAACATTTNAAAAACAAAGTTTTCAGTAATTTCTCAGTGTTTTAATAATGATGACACCAATCCTACGGAGCTTTTCTAGAGAAAAAATTATAATGTAGTAGTCACCGTGTGGCAGTTGGTGAGATGTATGTAATTTAGCTATCAAGACCTAAAGAAACACATTAATAAAGACAATGACAGCTATTTTTTCTCATGCAAATAGCTTTAAATAACCAGAAACAAAATACTGACAACTTAAATGTAGTGATACACATAAACTCCATGAGCATCAATTTGTCTTCATTGAAATCAAAATGGTTTTACTTCTAGGATTCCATTAACTGAATTAAAAGGCAAAGATATTAATTAAAACATGTTCTAAGAGAGTGGAGAGATGGTTTAGCAGTAAAGAGCTCTAGCTACTCTTCCAGAGGACTTGAGTTCAATTCCCATACCCACATGGCAGCTTACAACTGGCTGTAACTTCAATTCTAGGGAATCAAACACACTCACACAGACATACATGCAGGTAAAACAACAATGCACATAAAATAAAAATAAAATAATAACAAGTTCTAAATAATATCATCTGGGCTTAAATAAAACAACAAAAGCAATGTATAAAGGAACTTTAAAAAAACCCAGCCTGGTGTCTTATGAGCATTGAAATGGTGCCCAACCTCCTTGTTCACTGGAGAAAACAAGAACATGCATGAATGCATGGCATACTACAAAAACAAAGATTAGCAACAATGATACATCAGATTTTAATGAGAATGTGAAGTAACTCAGTCCTCATACACTGTTGATGGAAATATAAATTGTTACAGCCAATGTGTACAATGATTAAACAGTGTTTCTTAAAGCTTAAATGCAAACATATTCTGTGACATAGTTAGTTCATGCTTAGATGTCTTCAATTTAAATTCATATAAATATGCATTGTTATAACCCCAAGCAAGATTCAATATGTTCAAATGCCTATCAGTAATAAATGGAAAAATAAATATGAGTGTAACATAGGGTTTATTACAGCAACAAAAATGAATAAATTGCAGTGTCATATAACAAAATGGACAAATTATACAAGTACTATATTTAACAAAGGATTGCTAAAGTGAGAAATCCAGAGTCTATTAACGAGCAAAGAACTTTATTAGGGGGTAACTCACTACAGCGTGGGTATTTATTATAGGGTCTGGGGAAGATGCCCTATGTCCCATGCTGATCTTCTTATATGATCTGTCTGGTCAGTCCCAGCTACAAGGGAGCAAAGAGAGCACCACATACGTGCATCCCAGGTCTTAAAGGTCCTGAGAAGCCATGTCCCAGAGGCAAGTACTTCAAGGTCATAGGCAGGTGTAGCAGTTACCTGCTGCCTCACTAGGGGCAGTGCTTAAAGGTCATAGCTAGAAGAGCTACCCACTACAATGTGCAGCATTAAAATATATATAATAAATTCATTTCTATAACGTTCAGAAACAAAATTTTTAAAATTAGAAACAAAGAAAGTACACTTTGAATTTATCTTTTTTTGCTTATATCTCAGCTCATTTCAGCACTGGATACAGAGGTCCACACTCAGGAATATTCAATAAACCAAACTATTTCTCAGAAAAAAGTACATAAAACAAATAGGTGAGCAGATTCTAGGATAGCTTTTCTATTATTAGACATGTACAATATATTCACAAGTTTGTGTCACTTTGCTGCACTTTTCTTTGCAAGCTCTCTCCCTTCTTCTGTATATGGTGTGTTGACATTTTATTGTATTGGACTACTCACTACTCACTTCTTTTCAGAAGGATTACTAATATACAACTGTTTATACAAATATTAATTTTAGAAAATCTTTCACGCTGTTGAGATTATTTCCATTAGAAAATCTTTGCCTGCAGGAATATAGAGAACCTTCCCTATTCATTTCAAAGCCACTCTTTTAAAGTACAGACAAATGCCTTAGTATGTCAAGGTCAGAGAAGTCACTGTACCTCGGCATTAAAAAAATTCACTTTGGTCAGAAATTGGTCTCAATTTCTATGAAAATCACCTGTGAAAATGTTAGCAATTTCTGGGTCTCACTTCAGAGATCTGCATTCAGTAAATCTGGCCTGGAGCCTGGTAAAGCAGCTTTTAAAGATGACTATGATGTGCACCATGATTTACTGTGGTTCCTCAGATCTTGTTCGCATGCACATTGTAACAATCTTGCTGATGTGTAAATTCAAATTCGGAAGGACTTTGATGAGGTCTGAAATTCTAAATTTGTGGCAATCTTCTTAGCAGTTCAACTGCTACTTGTAGGAACCTCACTTTGAGAGGAATGTCCACATAAAAATACATATCATCTCATACATACATGTATCCAGGGATGACCTCTTAGGGTTAGATATCTTATGCTGGAACAATCCTTGAAAGCAGCTGGTTCTCCCCCACTCAGCAACCATTGAACATCTTTAGCTCTTCATCTAGGGGTGGGGCTATGTGGAATTTATCCTGTCAGCATTGGCAAACTAACTGGTGTTATCACTATGTTGGTGTTGTCCAGGCAATCATATTGTTGAGATTTCATAGATGCATTTTTTTGTCATGTCAGTGTACATACCAGCAATGTTAAATGACTCAATTGGTTGTGTATGTGGCTATATATATATATATATATAAATTTATATATAACAATATTAATTAAAGAAGAAAGAGACCATGAATTTGGAAATGTGGGGGAACATGTGATGAGTTTAAGGGAGGGTGTGATGTAAATATAGTGCTTGTATATAGAGTTCTCAATTTTTTCTTAAAAATCTAACATCTGTCATGTCCTAGGGTTGAACTGGAGATGTGACCCTTAGTGCCATGACTGCTGAGTTAGTTGCTATACTGTGTAGTTCACATATAAGAATACTTAGAACTCTGTGGACATGCAACAACATCCGAAGGCAAGGAAGTTGTTCACACAAGCATTTTTCTTCTTAAAAAATTCCCTTTCACAAAAATCCCAACAGATGAATGAGTCGATAGCTAAAAATATCCACAGCAAACTAATACACCCTGTTATTCTGATGAAAATAGATCATAATTCAGTATTTTAAGGTCTCTTGTTTTCATTCTGTAATCATAAATGGTTTCACTAAGGCAGTTTGATTTGTCCTTTGTAAAATTTTTATTGCTTATTCATGAAATTCAAGAATGAATGATGACTTATAAGAAATCTTTGGAGAGTAGTAAACAGATTATTTTGGGAGGGGGGAGGACATAGAGAAAAAATGTTATAAGCCATCAAAATTGATAAAGCGTCTCAAAATTTAAACAACACCAATGAAAATTTATATGAAAAATAAAGAGTAAATTCTTTCTTAATTGCCTCAGTTGAGATATAATTAAAGATGACTAGTGGATATAACACCATGATATTAAAAAATTTAAAAAGTATTTTGATTGTCTCCCAGCAGCTTGCAGNCAACGTGTGATAATCAGGGATCAGGGGAGGAAGGTTAGACAAACCTCTAAATCTCATTGGTTACAGAATTTTACATGGAAAAAGGAGATGGAAATGATTCACACTGGAAAGCTCACTGTGGAAAAGTGGAGAGTTAGCTGGGTGTGGCTGAACAGACTTGTTATTCCAGCACTCAGGAGTCTGAGGCAGAAGTATTCTAAGCCTATGTTTAGTCTGGTCTGCAAAGCAAGACCCTATCTCTGCAGAAGCAATCCATAACTCTTGGCTCAAGAGCAAAACAATGTATAATTTATTCTGAAACAGTGGATTTAGGTTGCCCAGAATAATATGTTCCAACATGGAAGAGGTAGCATGAACTTTTACAACCACAGAACAAAAGAAAAATCACAAAGCAAGGCATCTTTCAAATAACTTGGTGGGAACATCAGGAAAGTGAGTTACAGACAAGCTAGTGTTCATAGAGGGAATTCTGCCATAGATTTCAGATGCTATCTGAGGACAGTCTTAGCTTTTAGGTTGGTAGAAGATAGGCTGTAAATCAGTACACAGCAAAGGTTTTACCTGAGAGTAGAAAAGATGTTGGATCAGACTCAAAGGTGTGAAATGAATGGCTATTACGAGAACTCAAGATTACTTAAGATATTTTGACTCTGGATATGCAACACTCTCTATAATCAGGAAGTTCTTATTCATCAATCAACCTTATAGAATCTTCAACATTGGTGTGACTTTTATTTGGCAACTTAAGTTTACATCTCAAACAAACCCACCACAAAAGTAACAGTTAGTAGGAGGTTAGGTCACAGGGAAGAAACTTTTCTTTTGTCCTTGCACTTTGGAACACTTACTGATGTATGCTGATTATTCAATAAGTTTCTAGATGAATGACTAATCAAATTTTATTGACATAAGTTTTTCCACAATACATGTCAATCTATCACATTATAGGCTGGATTTACACAATGAATGGCAGCACTCTCTTTACTCAACAGCAGACAACAAGAATAAAAAAAACAAACTGCAAACTCAGTCTTCCCACTATGTCACATTCTTTATTAATGCTTTACTTATTTCAATCTTATTATTACAAGATAGTATATATAAAGATCAGCAGAGGACCATTGAGAAAGGGTCATTGAGTGATCAAAAAGGGTTCTACTATGAGGAGAGGTATCGACAGTGATATCAACACCTTCAAGGAAAGGCCTCAGACATCAAAATCTGTAAATTGGAATATTAAATATGGAATATACTCAGGTGACTGAAGCTTGTCCTAAAAGCTTTAAGCCATTTCTGGATTGCATGCAGTACCTGAAGCATTGAAAATAGGATTTAATAATTATCATTTAAGTAATCATGAGAAGAAAAATCCTGTACCTGTTAGTTTTTCTGAGTGTTTTCAGTCTGAGCTTGGCATCTGTGTTTGGTTGAATCTGCAGATAGAATCCACAGTACTCTATAGAAGGCGTTCAGTACTTTCTCTGTAAATGCTCAACATTGGCTGTTCTTTTCCTCTAGATAAAAATATCTCTTTCTTGATACTTGGTGTTACTTAAAAACCATGTGGGCTCTGAATGACTATACATTTAATTTGTTGAATTCAGCTGAATGCTTACAGCAGCCTGAGAAGCTATGACTAATGCGACTTTTACCTTAACTCTGATATATGGAACACAGTAGTGTTTAATGAAGCTCACTACAGACAACTTTGATGTTCTGGCAAACAATTTAGTGCTAAAGCTTAGTTTCCCCACAATATTTAGATAAGACCAAAAATTAGTTCTTTNCCTGCTTTAGGACATGATCATCCAAAGCACTTCTAAATTCTCAATTTTTGCCTTATAAGTTTTCTGTTGAATTGTTTATAACTAGTGACCAAATAAAATGCTCACGGAGCTGGTGAGATGGCTCAGCAGTTAAGAGATGCTGCTCTTGCAGAGGACCTGGGTTTACTTCGTGGAACCCACATGGTGTTCTACAGACATTAGTAACTCCAATTCCGGAAGATCCAACACTCTCTTCTCATCTCCATGAGCACCAAGCATGCACGAGGTACACATACATACATGCAGGCAAAATACTGATAACATGAAATAAATAAATCTAAAACAAAGTGTTTGTTTACTTTAGTTCATGATATTCTCCTCCATACAGGATCTTGGCTGAGACAATATCCTGATCACCAGCATAAGATAATACTGCTCCTTCAGGAGGCTTCTGAGCAACTTCCTCTACTGATCTCAGGGAAGTTATTTCCTGTCCATACACCTTGATCTCTATGCTTTCTGATCTTGTTTACTTTGCCCTTTCAAACATATTTTTTAATCCCTCTTCTACATATTCTTTGATATCTTGTGGATCTTGTCATTACAGTGTCTCCCCAGTTCTTTCCATGTACTTTCTATTTATGAAATATGAGGCTTTTTTATTTATCAGTAGTCTCCAAGCATCCATGGAAAATGGACACATCTCTAAGGTGTTCTTCATGTTCCCTCTTGTACACAAAATGTCTGGTACACAATTACAGAAAGCACCATTTATGTGGCACTGAAGTTTGACAACTATATAAGATAGAAAGGGCCACATAAAATCACACAACTTAAAGGAATAGAGTCTTTAAAACTCAAAACTGACCACTTCTCTCTTCTTCAGATACATTAATGATTCAAGTCCTCTCAGGGAAATTAAATTTCTAGGATTCTCAACAGGGAAATGAATGAATTTGTTTTCCACTTATTTCTCTATTTTTGTTCAGTTCTTCCCTAGTCTGAATCCTAGTGCAAAACAATGGCACAGAGTTTGGCAGTGAAAAGAAGTCACATGACT
>LZPO01008557.1:19836-30443 GCA_001675575.1 Neotoma lepida | reverse complement strand
GTAGTCCAGGCTGGCCTGGAACTCACAGAGATCTGCCTGCCTTTGCCTCCCAAGTGCTGGGATTAAAGGAGTACGCCGCCACCACCGCCTGGCCATGAACTGTTTTTGAGGCCATTTTCTTCTGCTTCATCTGCATTGGGATGTTCTGTTCTTGCTGTTGTAGTACCACTAATTTCTGGTGATACTATATTGCTCTTTAGAGTAGGTGTGGTCTTGTTGGAGGAAGTGTGTCACTGTGGAAGTGATCTTTGAGGTATCATATAAATTTAAGCCATGCCAAGTGAGACAGACCCCTTCCTGTTGCCTGCATGATGTAGGATTCTCAGCTATTCTCCATCACTTCTGCCTGCATACTGCCATCATGATGATAATGGACTGAGCCTCTGAAGTATAAGCAAGATACCCCAATTAAATATTTCCTTTATAAGTATTACTGTGGTCGTGGTGTCACTTCACAGCCATAGAAACCCTAAGACTCTAGGAAAAAAGACCAGTCTTTCATGCCTTATGTGGACATCTTAAATGAGCAAGTTGCCCTCTTCCACCTCATTAATGACTTACCCATTTAAAAAAATAAGTGCTAGAAATCTGGCCTGGGTCTGGGTGGTGGTGGCACACCCCTTTAATCCCAACACTTAGGAGGAAGAGACATGTAGATCTCTGTGAGTTCAAGGCTAGTCTGGTCTACAGAGCTAGTTCCAAGACAGTCTCCAAAGCTACAGAGAAACCCCATCTCAAAAAAAAAATTGTGAAATCTAGACTGGGAATCTTTGAAAGTCAGAAACTTGGAGATCTGTCTTGACCATAGCCAAATGTCAGTTAGTATTGCAACTTAGAAATAAACAGCTTCAGACAAAGCTTCTTTAAAGACTGACACCAGGTCTAGGACAGGCAAACCTCCTAAGTAGGTTGAACTCATTCAGCCCCTTGTGTAATTGAGGAAATTTGTGCCTCATGTGGATGCACTGTAGAGTGTCTGCCTCTTCTATGTTCAGTAAAATAAAGTATCCTATACACTTAAGGGTTAGAAAATATAACCACAAGAATGTGAATATGCTACTTATGTTTTAAGCATCACTAGGGATAAATAACCATTGTGAAGTATTAAGAAACTCAGTGTGATGTGATATATAATATTCTTTTTTTTTGGCTCAGCAGCTTTTAAATAGTTAAGCAAATTTGACAGAAATGAAACAAGAAGTAGATTAATTTAAAACCTAAGATACTTTAGTATACTTCTATCTATTGCTGATAAAACAAGCAGAAAAATAATCCTGTAGAAAATTACAGGGAAAATTACCCCAACTCATATGATCTTTAAGAAAACAGACCATCATTTCTACTGGCATGGTTACATGATTGCCATGTATAGCTGGGATGCATCATGGCTGTGCTCTCAAACAATAAAATAGAAATGAATTTTGGGTCACAGGGTACACTTTATGACCACATGCAAGTAAGTCACAGTTCAGTAGGAAGGAACTAATTGAGCGATCTTAATTTTCTTGAAGGTTAGCAGTGAACTTTTGAATAGCTCCCTGTTTAAAATAGTATAATAATAAAGACAAAAGCAGAAATTCAAAACTATCATAATGGAAAGATGGCATTGAATATGTATTTAAAACAGTACTTCATGGAAAATTTATCTCTCTGACACATATACTGGAAAGGGAAAGCACTGAATCAATAACTTAAGAATTTCAGCATGAGAGTCAAATAAAACAGAATAGATTAAGCCTGAGAAAGAGAAATGTGTAAAAGTGAGAAAATTAATTAAATATGAATTATAATATAAAACATTGAATAATTCTTAAAAACAGGTCTTTGAAATCAGTATTTATAAACTCCCAGACTGCAAATAGACAATACATATAAAGCAAAGTATAATATATGTTGTACATAGTTCATAAAGGTGGGGGCAGATTAAGGATAATTTTTCATGAATAAATCTGTTTGAATAGATGTTTCTTTAGAAGTATATCTTACCCATATGCCGTTACACTCAATAAGGAGAATGAATCTCTTACTGAAAATCCAGTCCCATGTATCATAATTGTTGCTTTGGTAAATGGTATCAAAGAGACAAAGATTGTTCATTAGAGGAGTGAGTATATAGCAGATATATTACATAAAACTTTTCTTTTTTTATTTCTGAATGAGCAGGTATATTTTATTTCTAATGTTTTATTGAAAATAGATTCTTCTCCCATATAATGCATCCCAACCACAGTTTCCCCTCCTTCCATACCTTCTCTCTTCTCCAGATCCTCTCTCCCTTCATTTCTTTTTCAGAAAAAAAGCACTCCAAGTGACAACAGCCATATAGGATAAAATAAGATGCAATAAGACAAAGTGAATGCTTTCATATCCAGGATGGACAAGACAACCCAATAGGAGGAAAAGAGTCTCAAGAGTAGGCAAAAGAGAGAGATACACAGCTCCTACAGTTAGGAATCCCACAAAAACACCAACCTAACAGCCATAACATATATGCAGAGGAGGACCTGGTACAGACCTATACAGGACCACTTCAACTTCCATGAGACCATTTAAGCCCCGATTAGTTCATTAAGTTGGCCATGTTCTCTTGGTATCATCCATCCCCTCTAACTCCTAAAGTTATCCCTCCCCCTCTTCCTTGGGGTTCCCTGATCTCTGAGGAGAGGGACCAGGTAGAGACCTCCAACTTAACCTCTGTCTGCATAATGACTGCTTGTGGATCTCTGCACCTGCTCCTGTTTGATGCCAGAGGAAGGCTCTTTTATGACTATTGGGCTAGATACTAATGATCTATGAATATAGCAATAGCATAATATCATTAGGAATCATTTTGTTGACTTTTTTTTTATCCAGTCTCTGGTTCCTAGACATCCAGGCAATATAGGGTGTGGGGTAAATCATGTGGTGGGGACTCAAGTTAAACCAAACATTGGTTGGCTATTCCCACATATTGTTTGATACCATTGCCCCAGAACATCTTGCAGACAGGGCAGATTGTGGGTCAAGGATTTTATAGCTAGGTTTGTGCCCAGCTTTCTCTTTCCATAGCCTTCAGAGTACCTTTTTGAGCCAACTTGACTGGAACATTAGGATGAAGGCTTCATATATGCACCAGCTCAACTTCTCTCTGTTCAATGAGCTGTGTAGGTTGACCTCATCAATGGAGCCCACTGTCAGTTTTCAGAGAGTGACCTTCTGTCTCAGCATCAGCCTGGGTTGTTAGGTGATCTCCATGGGATTCCCTTGGCCAAAAACCTCAGGAGAATNTAACCCAGTCCCACCACTTGACGTCTTGCCTGGCTGCAAAAGATGGCCAGTTCAGACTCCATATCCACCATTACTAGGAGTTGTCACTGGGTCACCCTCATTGATTTCAGGAAGGATCCACAGTGCTAGGTTTCCACACCATATTCAAAGTGACCCCTCCCCAATTCCAGCTATTTCTCCCTGGTGCCTCTCATTCCATTCCCCACACCTGATCCTTCCTTTTCAAGTCCCCACTGCCCCAAATCCACCCACAAAATTTATTCTATTTCCCCTTCCCAGGGAGGTTCATTTAGTCCCTCCTAGAGCCCTCTTTCAAAAATGATAGACACAAAATTTTCTGATGAAATATTAGTAATTGAAACTTTGAAATATATAATATATACTAATACACAAATGAATAACATCACAATTTATTTCACATTTGCAAACATTTAAAGTCAATTTATATCCCACATTAATAGAAATAAAGTATGTATATGTATGCACAAATATATATAAATATAAATTGCTGAGTTACTCTTGTTGTTTGTATTTATACGGTTTCAATGCTGACCAAAATGTATTGGACAACTGATAATCAAAGAAAAAAGTCTATCAACTTGAGATTAGAGGAACATAAAAGGGACTTGAAGGAAAGTAGCTGGGAGATGCTGGAAGGAGCAAAAAGAGGGAGGAAAATTATATAATTGTAATTCTATTTCCATTAAAAAATATTTAATAAACAAAAAAGAATAAATCCAGAAAAGCATTTTANCTCCATTTATGAGGAAGTTAACAACATTTATGAGTAATACAACACATCAAGAATAGACATGAGTTCTTTATAAACATCAGCAAAATTAAAAACAGAGATAAAATCATTCTCAAATGACTACTCCAGAAACTATCAATAAACATTCTCACTACCCCAAATACTTGAGCTTATAGAATAATGCAAGGAGAGAGAGAAATGAAATAAGAAACACAAATTATAAAGAAAGAAATGAAACTCTGATTTGAATATAAAATGCCATATTCTAAGATAATAAAAATAATCCATGGATATCTTACTAGAATTAGACATTACATTTAGTTAGTCAAACAACTTGAGATTGGTATCCAAAAATCAACTATACATCTACTTACCAAAAAATAAGATAAAAATCTTTAATGATGCAATTTGCAAAAATAATTTAAAAATCATCCAATGTATCTGAAGAAATAAATTCCATATAAGACCTCTGCATAGCAGGATTCGAAGAATGTTAGGAGGAAATAAAGACAGAAAGAGAAGTTCTTTCCCAACTGTGATTGGTTGACTGACATTTCTCTCAAGACACAATACATAGGATGTTAGAAGTAATATATGAAATATTAGTCAATAGGCTGGGATAATTATCCTGCCAGACAGAAACTAATAAGAGAGGGTTCTGATGGAGAGATGGGTAAGAGTAAAGATCAGGTTATGACAATGCATGTTGTCATGGTTTGACTCTTGCATGTTTCCCAAATGACTCATATGCTAAAACCTTGATTGCTAAATTGTAGAACTATTAAAAGTAGTAGAAATTTTAAGAGTTGGGGCTTTCAAGGTGCAGAGAGTAAGAGCCTGCTGCATGGTCACCTTTAAATGGAACATATACTTCCTTCTCCAAGACTCAGGGGTCATTGTGAAAGAATGGGCAGAAAGAGTAAAAATCAGAAGCTACAAGGAAACTATTTTCCTTTTCTGTAGCATATATCACCTCAAATATTTTGTATACACTGGCTTATATGTTATTACCATCATTTCACTCACAAGAAAATTCCAGTTCCTCAGGGTTGTTTTTTTTTGTTTTTATTTTTGTTTATTTTACTATTTTCTTCACAAACATACTGTGTCAAAAAATATTTGTTTCCCAATTAATATTTGTTGTGAGGAGTAAATGTATTAATTTATCTACAGAAAATGTTCCAGTGGTTTTTATAAACCGTAGTGCATTCATGCTAAAATTTAGTGTCTTATTTATTTATTTATCTATTCATATGTGTGTGGGTTTTGCCTGAATGTATGTCAGTGTACCACTAGCATGCCTGGTATCTGAAGAGGCTGTCAGATATCTTGAGACTGGAGTTACAGACAGTTGTGAGCTGCCATGTGGGCACTGGGAATTGGACCCTGACCCTGTGAAGGAAGAAGCCATCTCTCTAACCCCCAAAATGTGTTTCCCAGGTTGGCCTTGAACTCCATATCCTCCTGCCTCTGCCTCCTTCAGCAAATCCTACCAGACTGTGGCACCAGAAGCAGCTAATATGTCTTTCTTAAGTAGATCCATTCTGATCTCTCATTCCTCACCCTTTGACAACACTCCTTTGTTCTTTCAAATCTCTCTTCCACATGCCATGCTATCTCACACTTTCATGTCACAGATGGTGTTGTCACCTCTCTTCACTGTTGGCTTATTCCTCAGGTGACTTTTAATATTCTGCCTATCTTTAAAATTCTTCATAATTGGCTTTTTCATCAGTAATAATTTGACCTGTCATAATTGTAATATAGTATTGAATTTATGATTACTTTTTCTGTCATAAATTTTTTCATTGATATAACAAATACTTATGAAACATAAGCTTTGTGCAAATCTTTTGTCCAGGTGACTTAAGGATAAATAAACCAAATCTTGAATTCTAAAAAGCTTCTTGATCATACTTTAAATCTCCCAAAATAAAACCTTGGCCTGCATATAAGGATTTTTTTTTTAATGTTCTGTCTCTCCCTCCTCCTTTGTCAAGTTCATTAGTATGCCTTCATTGCCCCTTCTACTCCAATGATTCCAAACTATTGGCCTCTTATAGTACCCTACTGCTGTATCTTTTCTGTGGCCATTTCAGTTCCAATCCCTTTTCATTAGAAGTAATGCAATCAAATTTCAGCTGCAGTTAGAAGTTTGTATATGTGGCAGTGGTGGGGAGATACTGTCAGATATGAATCCAGCCAGGTTCAGTATGGAGCTTCTATTCTCTCCCAGGTTCTTTCTGTGCCCTTTTCTTCTTCCTCCGACTCCCTTTCTACTCACTCATGGCTTCTGGTCAGGTGGCATGGTGGTTAAAATGATCATGATTCACTAGAAAGCCTGCCTCGGTCCAGCGAGGAGTGAATTTAGCAGAACAGAGAACCATCATCCCAGGCACACTGCTTTTGAGTACAACTGTTTTGTTCATGTTTTTGATAGAGAGTCTCACTGAGTCAGTCTTGCCTATTGATAGGTTCATGACAGGTCAGGTCAGATGTAGATAGCAAGAGGAACGGAATCAGGTGTTTGAGGAGTTTCAGAGGATTGGATAAATAAGAAAGGATAGAATATTATGCCTTGTAAACTCTAAGTATGATGAATATTCAGTATCCAAATCTGGCTTTTCCTTGTGGCTGAGTGGGAAGAACATGAGTGTGGTTAATAACATACACCCCCATATACAGTCTACTACTTATTTTGTAGTACCCTTGACCACTTTCTATTAATTTCTATCTGTTCATATATAGCATGTGAAGAATAAATGTGTCACCCCATGTTACCATGAGGATTAAATGAGACTGTGGTGTGCCTTGCACAGAGTCTGGCACATGGTAGACTCACCACAAATGACAATTTTATCCTTTGTTCGCTCAAGTTTCAACTCAGGCATCATTTTAAAATTTTATTTTAAAGACTGATTTATTTCATTTTATGTGCATAAATGTTTGGCCTGCATGTATGTATGTGTACCATGTGTATACCAGGTGGCAGTGGAGATCAGAAGAGAATACTGAATCCCCTGGAACTGAAGTTACAGATGATTGACCCACAATTGGATGCTGGGAATCAAACCAGGTTCTCTGCAAGAACTAGTGCTCTTATTTGCTGAGTCATTTCCTGGCCCTCAGGTGTGATTTGATCTCATAAATTTCCTGAAATTACTTGTCCACACTACACAGTTTTAGCTTTTGTTCTCTGTGCACACTCATAACAAACTGNATTATTTATGATAAATAATTATCTTAATTTATTGAGTTAATTTATACACAATAATGTATTACATTCTCATTGTATCTCTGAGTTTTCTCTACTACCATAGTTAAAACAAATTGAGGTCTGGGACTTTCTTTTCCTTTTATATCTTTGAATCCCCAGTGCTAATACATTGCTTAGCATGAACTAGGATTTCAATAAACAGCTTCTAAACAAGGGGATAAATGAATACTGATTGAATGGGAATGAGTGAATAAATCAGTGTCAGGGGATCAAACTAATCACACTACAGGGAAATGTCTTTGGTCAGAGCCATCGCAAACAATTGCCTTCCCCTCTCAAGGATGAAATAACTCAAACTGCCGCAAACAGGAGAGCATATAACGATGTCATCAGTCTCAATTTTAAAACTTTTTTCCCTTCCAAACAGAAGCTCAGGAGAACAGACTTTAAGTAAAAAGCTCCTTAGGCCATAAAAAAACAAAAACAAAAACAAAAACAAAAACAAAAACAAAAGAACAAACAAACAAAAAAACAAAAAACAGAAAACAAAAAAAAACAAAAAACAAAAAAACAGAAACCAAAAATCATGAACTCTGCCTCATTTTAACTTAAGGTAAAACATTTAAACTTCTTTTTTTTCAAGTTTTGCTGATTTCTCTTCTATATAAAATGTACTGAGGGTCTGAAGAAGTTTAAATCAGTGCATTTCCCCAACTAAATATCTGACAGCAAAGAGCATATGCTAGGGTTACTCACCTAGCATTCCTAACTCTAGACACATTTGTGGCTGAATAATTCTTTTTGTGATGTGCTATTCTGTGTGTTGTCCTCATTTGCTGGATGCTAATAGAAGCCCTTATTTTTCCACTCCTGGTTTTGACCATCAAAAAATGTCTCCATATATTGCCAAATTTTCCTCTGTGAACATTTTCCCACAGTTGAGAATCATTGCTACAATCTTTAATTGACTGTTGGTTGTTGTCCTGATTTAACTTCTGTTACTGCTGTGAAACACCTTCACAAAAACAGATTAAGGAGAAAGAATATACTCACCATACAATTCAACATTAAAGCCCATCACTGTGGAAAGTCAAGACAGGAACTTGAAACAGTTAGTTACGTCCATAGACAAGAGTAGGGAAGGAAATGAATGTATGCATGCTGACTTCAGCTGACTTTCTGAACTTTCATATAACCTAGGATGCAAAGCCTGAGAATGGTGTACCCTAATGTGGGTAGATCTTTTCACCTCAATTAAGTCAATCAAGACAATTCCCCACATATATGTGAACAGGCCAATCTGATCTAGAAAATCCCTCACTATGACTCTCTCCAAGATGATTTACATTTTGTCAGGCTGATAATTAAAACTAACCATCACTGTCATTGTCAATTAAACAATATATATTTTTACTTTTTTATTTTCCTCATTTACTAAATAGTATTTATTTTTCTCTGACTTGTGATATTTTTGATATATTAACACTTCTTTGTCTGTCTAACAAGTTATACTCTTGTGTGCCAAAAACAAATCTGTGAGATGCTATTTAGTGTTTTCTTTGATTTTCTAGAGAGATAAAACTTCTAAAGCCTCAGACCAATGACAATATAGCCATGTTGGCCATTTCAATTATTAAAGATTTTCATAGTTTTCTCATTGTTTATAAAGATTGTAATTAGAAGGAACATGCAGCTGGAGTTGTAGATTTACATGAAGTCAAGACAACTCAAGCAAGGAGAGTTTGTGAATGGTGTTGCATAATGAAGGGCATATAAACCAGAGTAGGGATGTTGTATGGCAAAGGGAAGAACAATTGTGTAATTCTTCATTGGACATTGAGGAATCTTATCACCAATTCTCAGTGAGGAATAAGAAAGAAAATTATTCAACTATTCAGAGGGAACTAGTGATCAAAAACACTCAGAGGATAGAAGTCTTTAATTTACAGTAAGATAGCAAAGAGGTAAGTGTGTGAGAAATTTTCTGACTTCTCCTGAGATTGAGAAAATACAGTTAAAAAAAAAGGATTCAGAAGATGGGTAATTATGAAACATAGTGTCAGTACTGTTAGAAAAGAAATGTACAAAGCCATATAAAAATTACAGTCATCAGGGGAGGTGACTGTGGAATCCTGAGATTTTTATTGTGATGGTACCCATATGAGGAATGGAAGGCATAATAAACCTTGTACTTCTATGACAGATAAATAGAAGGGTATTGTCAGGAATGTGTAGATTTTTATTGAAACTCCAGCTGATTTGATGGATACATGGAGTATGAGAATCTTAATATATTTATATTACCATCACACCACAAAATGCCAAGCATCAGGTATCTTATAAGCAGGGCAAATTTATTTCTTACAGCTTTGGAGCCTGGGGAATCCAAGTTAAAGGTATTAGTACTTTGTGTTGGGAGTAGTATCTCCTAAAAGATCATGAACCTTCTTGTTGTCCCTTCAGGACAAAACCAAACAAACAAATAATCCCCCCCCCAAAAAAAAGTAAAATACTGTAGAAGACCTATAGTTAACAGGATCTAACTAGTTTCCATGAGCCCTTCTATGAAAATGATGATCCTATCCCTGGGTTCTCTATCCTTATAGGGAGGCCCCACCTCTCGTTGTCATCACCTTGAATCTTAGATTCTAACACATAAATCAACATGGGGGAGACCTATTTTTATCCTCAAATTGTATCATGGGGGAAGGAACATTGTAGACAATCCTCACTGAGATTTTCTGATGTCAAGCACATTTAGTTCAATTTCTTCATCATGTCTCTCAGTAATATTTTCTTTCATCCCAAGTAGTCACTTCTTTCCTTGGACATTTCCTATCAGTATATAACTACTGATAATTGAAATCTCTTTATTATTGGCTCCAATTCAATCACCAAAGTAAAACAACCACTATATCTAATTCATTCTCTATATATCTTTGATTCAAATAATTCTATAACATATGAAGAACATAAAAGTTATTTGACAATTATTTCACTTTCATTTACCTCTACAAATAATCTTTCTCTCTCTGTTTCCCTAACATGTCATAGTTGGCAATCATATCTTTGTTTATATTCTCCACTCTTTTGACTCTTATGTTCCCCCCCTCTACACTGTCTAATTTATAAACCAAAATATAGTTAAATTCAAATAACAACTTATTTCATTGAGGCATGTCATATTTATAGAAGCATTAATTCACCTCTCAGTTACTTAGATGAATTTTTAATACAAACTTTTCCTAAAATGTAAGCGAATCTTAAACGGCCTTATTAATTGAAAACACCAGGCCAGGTATTGAGGTAAATTCTGAATGATCAGAGAGACAGAACAAGCCACAGCCAACCTCACCTTGCCAACTCCTCAGC
>LZPO01008557.1:0-18596 GCA_001675575.1 Neotoma lepida | reverse complement strand
AAAAGCCAGGTTAGACCGGAAGGCAGTCTCTTTGCTCCACTTCGCTCCTGGGAAGTAGAGGCAGCATTGGTGAGTGGTAGCTTGCTCCTAATTCCTCTGATCTCTGTCAGGTTTTCACCCTTATTTCTTGTTCCGCGTGTTTATTAATAAGACTGGTTAGAAGTTCTTCTTACACTGAAATTTTCAGGATCTCTTCCCTAGTTTTAAGTTCTGCTGATGTGTTAGCCACTTTTCTTGTGATCAAATGCCCAACAGCAACAGCTTAAGGTAGAGTCTTTATTTCGGCTTGAAGTTTTGGGAGAATCTCAACCTATCATGGTGATGAAGTAAGGACTGAGAAACTCCATCTAAAGCAGTGGGGACATGAGGTAGTAGTTGTTCACATGGCTGTAGAACCAGGAAGCAGTGACCACAGCCAGAACCAGAGGCAGACACAACCTTCAAAGGACCATGCTACTGACTTTCTTCTCTACCCTTCATGCTCCATATCCTAAAAGTTCCAGAGGCTACAAGAGAATGTTGCAAGGTAAGGACTAAGCATTATGAGTCTGTGTAGGATATTTAAGATTCAAACCATAACAGTTAATAATCATTCTTCCAATAGTATAAAAATAGTAAAAATATTCTGGGGGAAACTTCCACACATCTCTACCATGACATTTGCATCCTAGCTTGTATCTCTGCACAGGAATATGCATTCCATCCTGTTCCTGAAGTAATAATGTCCATGATCCTAGTGGCTGACCCAGTCTGTGTCCAACACTAGCTCATATCCTTTTTCTTTGAGTCAAGGCACACATCCCCATAACTCTTGTTCATTGCTTTAGCATCAATATGAATTCTCTATCTTCTTTCCTCTCTCCTTTCTTCCCTCCTTCTCTCTTTTAAGACTGATCACTCTAGGTAACCCAGGAGAGCCCAAAACTTGCAATTCTCTTCCTTAATTTCACAAATACCAGGAATGTAAGAATTTACTACCACATCTACCTGAGGATTTTTCTTGTTATATGAAATATGCTTTTATTACCCCCCCTCTCTTTGAAAAAAAATTCTCTTGGCATCATTTCTCCTTTCAGTTACTTTCAGTTTTTCTAGATCTAAATCTCTGGAAAGGATGTTTTTTATTTGCTATATTCTATTTCTCTGCTTTTATTTAGCCTTAAATTCACTCTAATCTCTTGTGAAGCTTCACTAGACTTTCTCTTATCAGTGCCACCAGTCATTTTTATCCTGCTATCTAGCTGGGGCATTTGACACAGTGAATTATTCTTTGGTATGTCCTCCTGAATCTTCACTTTTCTTTGAAATTCTCTGCTGTTTTCCACCTCTGCTTGTCTAGCTACTTCATGATCTCTTTAATTGTTATGTTCAGACTCACTAACTTGTCAATATCAGCATATGTTGGGATCCAGTTCCTGGACCCCTCTTCTCAGTCTGTACCTATTTCCTTGGTTGTATAATATACAGTAATGCCTTTTGATACAACCTAAACCTAAATATACTGGCTCTATAGGTCAGGAATAGACTGCTTGCTTAACAATTGTAAGGCATGGTTTCACTCCCCAGCTTTGAAGATACGATCTAAATCACATGTCAATGATTCTCAAATGAACATATTCAGACTACATTGATCTTGATTCTTATGTCTATCTGTCTACTTAATATCTGCCATATGATGCCTCAAAATTAATGTGATCAAAATTTGACTGATTTTTTAGCAAATGATAACACCATTCTTCTAGTCTTTAGTCATCCTTATATAACCATGCTCTAATTGTTGCTTTCCTGTATGTTCTATATCATTACTGAAGCATATTTAGAATCATCACTTCCAAGATTTTGTTCCAAATCATCATAACAGCTCACTGTGAAGCTATCTTCCTTTGCCCACCTTTGTAATCTTCAATACACTTGTTCAAGCCTAAAGCAGATCACACCATTTCTCTCTATATTCAGCTCTCCATACAGATTGCCTTTGGGTATTGTGCCATCCTGTATCATTGTTTGTTGATTGCATGTACAATTATATAGTTTACTCTCTTGACTTTTTAAGGTTATTTTTAACACCTAAGGTGACTGCATTAACTCAAATTACAACCCTTCTTCAGAATAATACTCATTTATGTTTTAAAAACTTTACTTCCTTATTACCTATTGGGATAGCACACTGTAAATTAATTTATTTGACTAATTTGTTATTGATTTTCCTTTACAGAACATTCAGTAATTAATACTGTCTCCTATTATTCATTTTGCTTGGGTTTAGCTTGGTTTAATAATTTTTACCAGTAATAGAAAGTGGCATGAAAAGAGAAGCCATTATTGCTGCCAAAGCCAAGAGAAAAAGTAAAGTTATATTGCCAAGGTTTTACATTTTCTGTCAACAATCAAACCTAGGACATCTACTTTAAAATCCAATGTATATGTCATAATTGGCAGAAGGCTTATTTCAAAACTGATTTATACTGTCACTTTCCTAACAATATTGCAAATTTAAATGCAGGAAGAAATCATAAAGAAAGAGAGAAATTTGGAATGTCAGCTAATAATAAAGATGAATTTTTCAGATAAAGTTTTACATAAACCAGGAAAGAAATATGAAGCAGAAAGAGAGGCCAAGGTTATATTTCATCAGAATCTTATAAAACTAAAACAACTTGCTGTTGTTTAAAACCACAGAATCAGAAGAGCCCAGAAGCAGCTTGAACCAATTTTAATCATTGCCTTAATCATTTGAAAGCAAAGACTTAAACTAGGTATGATGGCACATGCCTTTAGTCCCATACTCAGGAGAAAGGTAGGAGGATCTCTAAATTTCAGGCCAGTAAGGATAATATTGTGAAACCATGTCTCAGTAATGAATAAATAAATAATAAGTAAATAAGTAAAAGAAAGATNTGGAAAATAAGTGATAGGTGCACACATACACATTTTACTGGAAGAATTATAGCTTCTTTATTCATATAAAACATAAAATAATGCTTGTAATATTATGTAATAGAAGAGAAAGCATTGTTTTATTACCATTTTAGTCTTATTGTTTAATATTATGAAATATTCTACATATGTGAAAAAGAGATAGTACAAGAGTTGAGGTGAATACACGAGGCTTGAAATACTCATTCAAAAGTTTAGTTATGATAATGAATGAGATCATTGAGTTAGTGCCTGAAGAAACAGCAATAATCTCCACTTTAAGGCTTGGACACTCAAAAATGGGGGGTGAAGATATTCTGGGAGTACAACCTGAAAAAGACCATTGATCCAACATAAGAAACATTTCTTGAAAAGCATTATCTAATGTATTTTGCTTGTTTCCCTGAGGGGACTAGCAATCAACAACATTAAATATTAATTCATGAAGAAATTACTGAGTTAGTAAAAAATAGAGATGTTTCNTAAACTTGATAATGAATTTGATAAACTGTGAAGATTGAAAACCAGAATGGGGAGCACTCAAGAGAGCATCTTGCAGAAATATTAGAATAAGGAATTTGAGTTCATGAGTTAGGAGAGAAATAAAATCGTAGTTTCAAAATGTGTTATTCTTAACTAAGAAAGTGAAAGGCTTCTATAATGAAACCATAAAACATGAACAAGCCAGGTGGTGGTGGCGCAAGCCTTTAATCCCAGCACTCGGGAGGCAGAGGCAGGCAGATCTCTGTGAGTTCAAGGCCAGCCTGGGCTACCAAGTGAGTCAGGAAAGGCACCAAAGCTACACAGAGAAACCCTGTCTCAAAAAACCAAAAAAAAAAAAATGAACAAAAAACATTTCTTTAAAGAAATGCCTTTAATCCCAGCACTCGAGAGGATCTTGTGAGTTTGAGGCCAGCCTGGTATACAGAGTGAGTTGCAGAAAAGCCAGGGCTACAAAGAGAAATCCTGTCTCGAAAAAGCAAACAAACAAACAAAAGCCATATACCTGAAAACCATCTACAGAGTCAATGCCACATCCATAAAAATTTCAATGATATTCTTCACAGAACAAGAAAAAATGGTCCTAAACTTTGTATGGAACCACAAAGAATCCTAAGTAACTAGGGACATCCTAGGCAGAATGAGTAATATTGGAGATATCACAACACTTGATCTCAAATTATACTACATTGTCATAGTGACAGAAACAACATGATACTGGCATAACAACTTAAATATATATAAATTAGCCAACATGTCTTCAAATTAACCAACATGTCTTCAACCATCTGATTCTCAACAAGTGTAACCAAGAATATACTGGATATCTTTAAAAATGGCACCATAAAAACTGATTATCTTTTGTATAAAATTGAGAACCAGCATCTAAAAATGAATTAAAAATGGAGTAAAATATCCTCATGTAATATCTAGACCTTAAAAACTACCAGAAAAACACAAATCAAAATGTTCTAATACATAAGCACATTGTCTTAGTTAGGGTTACTCTTGCTGTAATGAAACATCATGAATAACTTGGAGAGGAAAGGGTTTATTTGGCTTATACTTCCACATGACTGTTCATCATTGAAGGAAGTCAGAACAGGAGCTCAAGCAGGGCAGGATCCTAGAGGCAGGAGCTGATGCAGAGACCATGGAAGGGTGCTGCTTACTAGCTTGCTCAGCCTACTTTCTTATAAAACCCAGTACCACCAGCCCAGGGGTACCACCACCCACAGTAGTCTGGGCCCTCCCCCATCAATCACTAGTTAAGGAAATGACCCCAAGTCTTGTCTACAGCCTTATCTTATTGAGGAGACATTTTCTCAGTTGAGGTTCCCTCCTCTCTGATGATGCTAGCTTGTGTCAAATTGGCATAAAAGTAGTGAAAACACATATGGAATGACTACCTCAATAGAATGTCAGTAGTTCTAAAAGTAATAGTAAGAACTGGCAAATAGACTCTCAAAGCCAACGAACCCCAGTGGCACCAGTGACTCTCAAGGCATAAGCCCATCCTGCACTGATTGGGAACAGGTAAGGTCCCAATGTCTGAACTGGTCAGCCCAGTTCTCTAGACCCTAGAACCTAGGGGCACATTCCATGCCCCTCCCCCAGACATTGGTGCCCCGAAGACCAGGTATCAGCTTCCTCCCCTGTCCCTTTTCCAAGCCAACCAGCCCCAGCAGCGCCAGTGACCACTGGAGCCATACACCCACCCTGCACCGATTGGGAACAGGAAAGGCCCCAATCTCCAGACAAGTCAGCCCAGTTCTCTAAACCCTAGGCCCCGTGGACATATTCCATGTCCCTTACCCCCTGCCAGAGCAGCTGCAGAGAGCAGGTAGCCTCCTCCTACCACCAGTCCCTCACCAACCATCCCCTGTGGCACCAGTGACCACTGGAGCCATATATCTCCTCCTGGACCAATTGGGAAGAAGAGCAACCAAAGGAGCCAGAGGCGCCATCTGTACAAAGTGGAAGAAGAATGACCTGGAGCTCTACTTGTTCACAGTAAAGGAAGAAATGAGTAGACAGCAGTGTAGGAACACATTAAATAGCATAAAGAGCAATACAGTACCACCAGAACCTAGTGATCCTACAACAAGACTCGAACATCCCAAAGCAGATGATCAAGAGGAAAACAACCTTAATAACAACGTTATTAAGATGATAGAGGCCATAAAAGAGGAAATGAAAAATTCCCTTAAAGAAATGGAGGAAAAAAACAAATAAAAATATTGGAGGAAATCAAGGAATCTCTTAAAGAAAGTCAAGAAACCCAAGGGAAAAAAAATCAAACAGGTGAAGGAAACAGTTCAAGACTTGAAAACTGAAATAGAGGCAATAAAGAAAACAGAAACAGAAGGAATTCAGAAAAAGGAAAATCTGAGTTAACAAACAGAAACTACAGAGGCAAGCATAACCAACAGAATATAAGAAATGGAAGAGAGAATCTCAGGCATTGATGATACAATAGAGGAAATAGATTCATCAGTCAAAGAAAATGTTAAATCCAGCAAAATTTTAACACAAACGTCCAGGAAATCTGGGACACCACGAAAAGACCAAACCTAAGAATACTAGGGATAGAAGAAGGAGAAGAATTCTAGCTCAAAGGCACAGAAAATATATTTAACAAAATAATAGAAGAAAACTTTCCCAAACTAAAGAAAGACATGCCTATAAAGGTACAAAAAGAACACAGAACACCAAATAGACTGGACCACAAAAATGTCCCCTCACCACATAATAATTAAACCACTAAACACGCAATAAAGAAAGAATATTAAGAGCAGCAAAGGAAAAAGGTCAAGTGACACATAGAGGCAGACTTATCAGAATTATACACAACTTCTCAATGGAAACTCTGAAAACCAGAAGGTCCTGACAGACATGCTGTAGGTGCTAAGAGACCATGGATGCCAGCTCAGACTACTATACCCAGGAAAGTTTTCAATCACTGTAGATGGAGAAAACAAGATATTCCATGACAAAACCAGATTTAAATATTAAGTATCCACAAATCCAGTCCTACAGAAAGCACTAGAAGGAAAATTCCAACCCAAGAAAGTTAGCTATAACCACCAAAACACAGGCAATATATAACCTCACACCAGAAAATCCTAAAGAAGAGAAACACACACATGACCACCAAAAAAATGACAGGAATTAACAATCACTGGTCATTAATATCTCTTAATAACAATGGACTCAATTCACCTGTAAAAAGACACAGGCTAACAAATGCAGAGGAAAACAGGATCCATCCTTCTGCTACATACAAGAAACACACCTCAACCTCAAAGACAGACATTACCTCAGAGTAAAAGGTTGGGAAAAGACTTTCCAATCAAATGGACTTAAGAAACAAGCTGGTGTAGCTATACTAATGTCTAACAAAATAGACTTAAAACTAAAACCAATCAAAAGAGATTGGGAAACACATTATATATTCATCACAGGAAAAATCCACCAAGATGAAGTCTCAATTCTGAACATTTACGCCCCAACACAAGGGCACCTACATTTGTAAAAGAAACATTACTAAAGCTTAGATCACACATCAAACTCCACACACTCATAGTGGGAGACTTCAACACCTCACTCTCATCACTGGACAGGTCTACTAGACAGAAACTTAACAGAGAAATAAGGGAACTAACAGATGTTATGACTCAAATGTACCTAACAAACATCTATAGAACATTTCACCCAAACACAAAAGAATATACATTCTTTTCAGCACCCCATGGAACCTTCTCCAACATTGACCACATACTCAGTAACAAAGAACACCTTGACAGATACAAAAAAATCGAAATAATGCCCCTGTATCTTATCAGATCACCATGGATGAAAGTTAGAATTGAAGAACAACACAAAGTGCAGAAAAGCTACAAACTCATGGAAACTGAAAAATGCTCAACTGAGTCACCCCTGGGTCAAGGAAGAAATAAACAAAGAAATTCAAGGCTTCCTAGAATTCAATGAAAATGAATGCACAACATAGCCAAATCTATGGGACACTATGAAAGCAGTGCTAAGAGGAAAGTTCATAGCACTAAGTGTTTACATAAAGAATTTGGAGAAATCTCACACTAGCTACTTAACAGCACATTTGAAAGCTCTAGAACAAAAAGAAGCAAACTCACTCAGGAGGAGTAGACAACAGGAAATAATCAAATTGAGGACTGAAATCAATAAAATAGAAACAAAGAGAACAATACAAAGAATCAATGAAACAAAGAGTTGGTTCATTGAGAAAGTGACAAAATAGAAAAATTCATCCAAAATAACCACAATGCAGAGAGAGAATATCCAAATTAACAAAATGAGAAATGAAAACAGACATTGAAGAAATTCAGAGAATCATTAGGTCATACTTTGAAAATCTATACTCCAAAAAATTGGAAAGTGTGAAAGAAATGGACAATTTTTTGGATAGGTACCACATACCAAAATTAAATCAAGACCAAATAAACAACTTAAATAGACCTATAACCCCCAAGAAAATAGAAGCAGTCATCAAAAGTCTCCCAAGCAAAAAAAAAGCCCAGAGCGAGATGGTTTCTGCACAGAATTCTACTAGAATTTCAAAGAAGAGCTAATATAAATACTCCTGAAATTGTTCTGAACAATAGAAACAGAAGGAACATTACCAAACTCTTTTTCTGAGGCTAGAGTTACCCTGATACCCGAACCACATAAAGACACAATTAGGAAAAAGAATTATAGACCAATCTCCCTCATGAACATTGATGCAAAAATTCTCAATAAAATACTAGCAAACCAAATCTAAAAACACATCAAAACACTCGTCCACCACGATTCATCCCAGAGATGCAGGAATGGTTCAACATACTAAAATCTGTCAACGTGTTAATCCACCATATAAACAAACCAAAAGTTAAAAAAAAAACACATGATTATCCCATTAGATGCTGAAAAAGCCTTTGACAAAATTCATCACCCCTTCATGATAAAGGTCTTGGAGAGATCAGGGATACAAAAAACGTACCTAAACATAATAAAGGCAATATACAGCAAACCAACTGCCAACATCAAACTAAACAGCAGGAAACTCGAAGTGATTCCACTAAAATCAGGCACAACACAAGGATATCCACTCTCTCCATAGCTATTCAATGTAGTACTCTAAGTTCTAGCTTGAGCAATAAGACAGCAAAAGGAGATCAAGGGGATACAAATTGGAAAGGAAGAAGTCAAATTTTCCCTATTTGCAGGTGATATGATGGTATACATAACTGATCCCAAAATTTCTACCAAAGAACTTCTACAGCTGATAAACACCTTCAGTAATATGGCAGGATACAAGATTAACTCAGAAAATATCAGTATCCCTCCTATATACAAATGATAAATGTTCTGAAAAAGAAATTAGAGAAATGTCACGATTTAAAATATCTACAAACAGCATAAAATATCTTGGTGTAACTCTAACCAAACAAGTGAAATACCTGTATGACAAGAACTTTAAGTNTTTGAAGAAAAAAAAATTGAAAAAGATATTAGAAAACAGATAGGTAAGATCAACACAGCAAAAATGGCAGTCTTACCAAAAGCAATCTACAGATTCAATGCAATCCTCATCAAAATCCCAATGCAATTCTTCACAGACCTTGAAAGAAAAATACTCAACTTCATATGCAAAAGCAAAAACCCAGGATAGCCAAAACAATCCTATACAAAAAAGGAATTTCCGGAGATATCGCCATCCTTGACTTCAAGCACTACTATAGAGATATAATAATAAAAGGAGCTTTGTATTGGCATAAAAATAGACACATTTATCAATAGAATCAAATCAAATACCCTGACATTATTCCACACACCTACCAACACCTGATTTTTGACAAAGAAGCCAAAACTGTACAATGGAAAAAAGAAAGCATCTTCAACAAATGGTGCTGGCCTAATTGGATATCTACATGTAGAAGAATGCAAATAGATCCATATCTGTCACCATGCACAAAACTCAAGTCCAAATGGATCAAAGACCTCAACATAAATCCAGTTACACTGAATCTCATAGAAGAGAAAAATGGGAAGTAGCTGTGAGTTCATTGGCACAGGAGTCCACTTCCTAAATATAATACCAGTAGCACAGACACTGAGAGCAATTAATAAATGGTACCTCCTCAAACTGAAAAGCTTCTGTAAAGTGAAGGACACTGTCAATAAGACAAAGTGACAACCTACAGAACAGGAAAAGGTCTTTACTTACCCCACATCTGATAGAAGGCTGATCTCCAAAATATGTAAAGAACTCAAGAAACTAGACAGCAAAATATCAAATAATCCAATTAAAAAATGGACTACAGAGCTAAACAAAAATTCTCAACAAAAAAATGACAAATGGCCAAAAGACATTTAAGGAAATGTTCAATACCATTAGCCATCAGGAAAATACAAATCAAAACAAGTCTAAGATACTATCTTAAGCCTGTCAGAATGGCTAAGATCAAAAACACAGATGACAGTTTATGTTGGAGAGAATGTGGAGAAAGGGGAACACTCCTCCACTGCTGGTGGGAATGCAATCTTGTAGAGCCACTCTGGAAATCAGTATGGTGGGTATCTCAGAAAATTGGGAATCAACCTACCACAAGACCCAGAAATACCACTCCTGGGCATATACCCAAAGGATGCTCAACCACACCACAAGAACATTTGCTCAACTATGTTCATAGCAGCATTATTTGTAGTAGCCAGAACCTGGAAACAACCTAGATACCTTTCAACTGAAGAATGGATAAAGAAAATGTGGTACATTTACACAGTGGAGTAGTATGCAGTGGTAGAAAACAATGTCATCATGAAATTTGTAGCCAAATGTTTGGAACTAGAAAAAAAAATCATCCCGAGTGAGGTAACCCAGACCCAGAAAGACAAACATGGTAAATACTCACTCATAAGTGAATATTAGACATAAAGCAAAGGATAACCACGCTACAATCAACAACCCTAGAGAAGCTAGGTAAAGAGGAGGACACTGAGAGGGGCACACATGGATCACCCTAGGAAAAGTAAAGGGTTAAGATTTCCTAGGTAAACTGAGAGGAGGGAGTAGAGGGGAGGGAATGGGAGGTGGGAACAGGAGGGCTCAAGATGTCCGAGTTGGGGGAGAGATGGGGAGGGAGAACAATGAAAGAGATATCTTGGCAGAGCCTACCATTAAGGGGATGAGGAGAAATTTGCAGATAGGGAAAACCCCAGGAACTCACTAGACTGTCCCCAGCTAAGACTCACAGCAATGGTGGAGAAGATGCTTGAACTAGCCTTCCCCTGCACTCGGATTAGTGTCTACCCTAATTGTCATCATAGAACCTGCATCCAGTGACTGAGGGACGCAGATACAGAGACCCACAGCCAAGCATTTGGCCAAGATCCTGGAGTTCAGTTGAAGAGAAGGAGGAAGGATTATAAGAGCAAGGGGGAACAGAATCATGATGAGAAAAAACACAGAGAAAGCTGCTGTCAGAGATAGCTGACCCAAGCTAGTGGGAGCTCGTGAAGTCTGGACTGACAGCTGGGGAGCCTGCATGGGACCAAATTAGGCTCTCTGAATGTGGGTGAAAATTGATATATTTGTGGGTCCCCTGGCAATGGGACCAGAACTTATCCCGGGTACATGAACTGGCTGTTTTTTGTTTTATTGTTTTTCTGCTTGTTTGTTTTGTGGTTTTTTTGTTTTGTTTTATTTTTTGTTTTTTTTCGAGACAGGGTTTCTATGTGTAGCTTTGGCGCCTTTCCTGGCACTCACTCGGTAGCCCAGGCTGGCCTCGAACTCACAGAGATCCGCCTGCCTCTGCCTCCTGAGTACTGGGATTGAAGGCTTGTGCTACCACTGCCCAGCTATGAACTGGCTTTTTAGAGCCCATTCCCTATGGTGCGATGCCTTACTCAGCCTTGATACAAGGAGGAGGGGCTAGGTCTGGCCCCAACTTGATATGCTAGCCTGTGTTGACTACCCAAGGGAGGACTTACCCTCTATGAGGAGGGGATGGAGGTGGGATGGGGGTAGGTGGGGGGAAGCAGGAGAAGGGGAAGGAGGTGGAACAGGGGTTGATATGTTAAAAGAAAGAAAAACGTTTAAAAAAATTGACAAATGGGACTGTATCAAGTGAGAAAACCTATGTATGGCAAAGAAAGCAATTAATGGAATAAAAATGTGACCTACAGAAGGGGAGATGATCTTGTCACCTATTTATCTGGCAGAACAGTAATAATCAGAAGCTATAAAGACAGCAAAACATTTAACATGCAAAGAAAAAGTAGTCCAGTCAAAAGGGAGCAAATTATGTGATCAGATAGTTTTCCAAAGACAATTGTCTGATAATACATAAAAATCTGTTCAAAATCTTTAGCTATCAAAGAAATGCAACCCAAAAGCTCTAAAATGATGCCACAGATGACATGCCAAGAATTGGGGAATCTCACAAAACCCCACCCACAGATGAAGAGCTACAGACAATTGTTATCTAGACAGGAAGAATCTATCTTCTCCAGGCATGAGATCTCTGATAAGTTACCCAATTCCAAGCCTAGTTAATGTCTTAATCTATCTGTAGTAGAGAACTGAGATAGAACCAAGAAAACTGCTAGCATTGAAAATTCTGAAAAAGCCAACACAGTTAGTCAGAGAACTCAATTCTGGTGATGAGCAAGTTCCACAGGAGGATCATTTCGGAAATAGACATGAGGTCTTCATAATATACTTGTTTAGAAACAAAAACATAACTTCCAGGAAAAGTGTCTAGCACCAAAGAAAGAACTGTCTGGCAGAATTAATAGGAAAGAAAGTTTAAACATTTTATGTTTGAGAAACATGAAGTTGGCTGAGCATGTTAAATATGGACAGGCTGCAATTTTTTTTTTTTTTAGAAATTGGAAATCAATCTTCTGGAGATAAAAATACAATATCTAGAACACAAGAGACTGATTGAAATTTATAGCAGATTAGATATTGCAAAAGAAATGATTTTTAGACATGAAGACAATTGAATAGAATATATTCAAAATGAAATACAAAGAGAAAGACAAAGGAAAATGAGGAGAATTCATGGTTTATGAAACAGTTTCATGTAGCCTAATAAAAGAGTTTGGTAAAATGTTGGTCAAATAATCTAAAAATTCATTACCATAAGACAAAGGATCACATCAGTTAGATGAATCAGGTATCAAAAGGAGACATAGAATTATTTAAAATATATAATAAAGTGGAAAGACTTCCATATTTGAATAAAATGTAAATATATAAATCAACAAAGAACAATAAAACCAAGCTCAAGATATATATATATATANAAAAAGATTCTGAGAAAAGGGAGATTATTGTGTCTAATTATGTCTAACAGTGTCTGAGGTTTCCATTTGCTGTTTTGGCCCCATGATGAGTACATGATGTGAGAGATGGCATGGTGGAACATCACTGTTCACCTCATGGCAGAAAGCATAGAGAATAGACAGAGTTGAGTACAAGTTATATTTTTCCAAGGGGTATTGCCAGTGATTTCTTTTGCCCAAAAAACCCCATGCTCAAGAGCAATGCTAGGAATCCATCAAAGAATTTATCCATTGCTTAGGTCAGAACCCTCGTAATCCAAAATTCACCAAAGTGCAACAGCTGGTAACCCAAACTCAAATTATATATTGGGAACTTATTATTCAAAGCACAGTAATAAGAAAATTTATAAAAACTGTTGATGAAACAAGAATCTTAAAGGGCACCAGAAAAATAAAATGAGATGTTTAACAAATTGGGGTAGGGTGACATTTTTCATCAACAGTTCATCTAAAATAAAGAATTTTACAGGCATAAAACATCTAAATAAATTTACCCTCCAAAGAACCTGAATTTTATAGTGTTAAAAGATACATCTTTAAGAAAAATGAAAACTAAACAAAACCTGTGTCTATACAAAAAAAAATGGCAAGCTCAACAATCATGAGTATAAGCATATAAACAACTTTAAATTTGATGAGTTAGTTGAGAATGACAAATTTCTGGAAAGAAACTAAAGCAACAAATCTCATTCTGGAAAATAAATGGTTACCTCAATACTAAAAGGATGGAATCTGTAGTTAAGAATTCTTGCCAGAATCTACTTCAAAGAAAATGCCAGGCTTTACTTGTCAGTTCTACAAAACTCTTCAGCAAGAAATAGTGCTATTCATTCACAAACTCTTAGTAAATTAAGAAGAAAAACTGCTTTCAAACAGGATTCTAAAACTGATAGAAATGAGAGAATGTGGAGAAAATGTTTCTACCGAAATGACTTTTAGAAATAGTGATATCGAGGAGCTACAATATCTCTGTTCAAGATCTGTTACAAAGCAACAAAAATTATATATGGTCAATCAGGTGATTCTTAATATAATTTTAAAGCAATTAAGGTTTTTTGATCTATACAGCCTATCTTTTAAAACTAACTCAAAAGGAATCATAGTCATATGGTGCATACCTTTAATCCTAGCAGTCTGGAGGCAGAGGCAGGTGGATTTCGAAGTTCAAGGCCAAGCAGTTCTAGGACAGCCAGGGCAAAAGATCATAGTCCCAAATATTAAAAGCTTAAAGAAACTCTAAACCCATAAAAAAAATAACAGGAAATGAGTGGGATTTGATAATGAATAACAGGAGACTGTGCTTCATCAGTGTCATCTCTAGAGAAGGAGAAAGAAATGTCTTTCATGGTCATGGAGGCTGGGCAGTCAAATGAGCTACACTTGGTTCAGTGTTCTTTTGTTATCTTCTTGACACTAGATATTTTTATGGTTTCTGTAATTTTACTTTGCATTGGGACCTATAAAAACATATAACCATTAACTAGGACATGAGTTAACATGAACAGATATGAAGACAATCCTGAAAAGCTAGCGTTTGATGTGATCCAGACATGGTTTAGAGGATTTTTCTTCTAAAAGTAATAGTAGCATCCCGAAAAAAAAAGATTGAGAGTAAACACAATCAGTTGTGCCTTTTTTAAACAATAGCATTAATTGATAATGGGGAGTAGAGAGAAGGGGCTTGAGAGTGGAGGAGAAACAATGTGGAAGATACATAATCATTCAGAAAATAATATTAAAAAATGAACATCATTTTAAATTTAGTGGTCAAAACTCCCAGAGTCTTTCAGAAGATACAATGAAAAGATATTGTCAGGATGAGTATGAGGGACAACCATCCACTAAAGCACAAAATTCAGGAAAAAGAAGATACTTGTATCAGCCTTCCACACAGTACATGAGTGGGACAGTCCCATCTAAGCAATATAATGTGATGTGTCTCTAAAAGTTCCTTCTCCAAGCTCTAGCACAGAGCCAGGTGATTGTAAGAGATGTTATCAGTCACTATTGGGTGAGGGAGGTGTAAAGGAGTTTAGAAAAAAAGTCAAATTGCAAGCACACTGCCTGACAACTGCAATTGTAAATTTGCAATTTCTTGTTGAAACAAAGGCCTTAATGTGATGAGGGGCAACAGTTATGATTGAGTCACATGACATTCTGAGTAGTTAGAGTTGGAGAGGACAGCCTAAGGAAAAACACAAGACTAGTTTATGTCCTTGCTCATGTAATCAATCATATATATTCAATTGGTTCTACATAGAATGTGTTTGTGGAAAATGTTGTGCCAAAGAGACACTTAGAGTTTTTAACTATTTATTTAAAAAATAAATAATGGGAATTAGTAAGCAATACAACCACAAACTTCAACAGCTCTAGAATTCCTGTAGGAGTTTATGTCTTAATTTTGTTTCTAATATGAAAGCCATAAAAATTTAGCCATTTCCAGCAGTGTAATATGAAGGAGTACCAATTAACAAACTATTACTGAATCTGAAATTGAATTTTGAGTACTGAGTTAAATATTTAGAGAATTATAGAAGCATCTGCCTATAAAATGCTTGTCATTTAAGCATTTAGAATCTTAGACAAACACCCACTTATGCCTCAAGTCATAGGTATCCATCCTTTCCTTGAAAAAATATTATAAAGAATTACATCAGAAAGTAGAACAGCAATGACAAAGATGAGAACAAATGTTTTAAGTAAAATAATAACAAGAAAATATCAGATTTATTCCACAACTTCTAAAACTTCAAATTGGACTTTTAGAAAGGTACCACAAGGATATCCAGGGGGATCAAATTCCCAAACTAACAAGTAAAAAGAAGTCATTGAAACTCAAGTTCAGAAGCTTCCAGTTGGAAGTGCCTATCACTTTCCCATCAAGTAAATGGCAAAGTGAACAAGGAGGGAACATATAACAGCAGACAAAGAACCTGGAAAGCAGAAAATTGAATAAAGAGGAGATTCTAAAAGATAAAACAGAGGAAAATGAAGATAAGAGAGACAAAGAATGGAGCCAATAAGGGTGGGAAAGAGGGAGACAGAGCATTCCAGGGTATAGAACTGGAATGACATTAGCTTTATAAAGGTAAAAATGGAAGTTAAGATAATATGTGTTAATACTGTCAAANTTCTGAGGAAAGTATTTTCAGGATTATTCTATGAGGAGGGAAGACTATATTAAAGAAAATATGATTTGGTTATATTACTTAGTATGCTTTAAACATACTGAGGACATTTATACTTATGATACAGAATCTGGGGGAGGGAAATGAGCATACAGAAGATAAAGAGATAAAAAATAAACTAGGAAAACAATTTTCTTCCAAAAGTAAATGTGGGGCTGAAGAGATGGCTCAGGGGTTAAGAGCACTGGCTGATCCTCAGGAGGACCCAGGTTCAATTCCCAGCACCCACATGACAGCTCACAACTGTCTGTAACTCCAGTTCCAGAGGATACAGACATACATGCAGGCAAAACACCAATGTATATAAAATAAAAATAAATCTTTAAAAAAAATAGCTGGGCAGTGGTGGCACATGCCTTTAATCTCAGCACTTGGGAGGCAGAGGCAGGTTGATCTCTGTGAGTTTGAGGCCAGCCTGATCTATAGAGTGAGTTCCAGGACAGGCTCCAAAACTATACAGAGAAACCCTGTCTCAAAATAAATAAATAAATAAATGTGTATCATGGGGCAGACCTATGAATAATATTTCCACTGTTTTAATATGTACACACTGAATAATCAACAAGCCAACACCAAGAAAACCTATAAACTGTCTTGGATATTGGAGATGTGGTAGAAAGTGTGTGTAGTCAGAGAATGGAATGAAGCTCTCAGAGTTAGAAATTGACAATAATGAAACTGCACTTAGTGGTGGGTTACAAAGGCATAAATATTTTATTTGACAGTTCCAAATCTGGAGTTTGTGAATTGTAGACATAACATTGATGCATTTCAGCTTGTTCTTTGCCTCTCAGAATCTTTTTTGTTTTGTTTTGTTATTTTCTTTTTGTTTTTAAATCTTAATGAATGCACAAGAAATTGAGAACACTCTTGAACTAGTCCCCTTCACAAGGAACCACAAATGCTTAACAAATGTAAGAGTGGTACTCCTTCAGGGACAGCCATTTCTTAGCAGGATTTTGGTAGTTTGAAATAAAGACTCTAGTCTCTATAGGCTTCAGAATTAAAAGAAGGAGATACTTGTAGAAAATACTGAGAAGGAGTTATTCAAAACAAAATTTCTTCAAGGCATTCTCACACATCACTTGTCTGAATAAATATGCTTAGACTTTGGAATGCAGATGCTTACTAGCATCCCTAACACCATACAGTGCACTGAAAATCTGCTTCAATTTCCCCCAAGGTTGACCTATAAGTTAGAACCTCTTACTCCAGTGGTAGAAACAAATCTAACCTTTAGCTTTTTAGCTTGCATTCTTCTGACTCTACATCTCAATGGGAAAATATATATATATATATGAAAGACTGGGGCTCTTCTTGTCTACTTCCCCTTTAAAGCTGAGAATCTCATGGATTGCCCTGGGAAGGGGAAATAGATGAGATTTCTATGAGTAAACTGGGGATGGAGGGTGGGTAATGGAGGATAGGGGATGGGAGATGAGAATATAAGGGAATGGGATGGTTGAGCTGGAACAGGAATGGAATAGGAAAGCAGTGAATGAAAGAGATACAATAATAGAGGGAGACATCATGGGGATAGAGAGAAACTGGGTGCTAGGGAAGATCCCAGGAATCCCCAGGGATGACCCCAGCTTGGACTACTAGAAAGAGTGGAGAGGGTGCCTGAACTGAACTGGCTTGCCCCAATGATCAGATCGGTGAATACCCTAACTGTTATCACAGAAGTTTTCTCCAGTTACTGATGGAAGCAGATGCAGAGATCCACATTCAGGCATCAGGCAGAGCTCCAGGAGTCCAACTGGGGAGAAAGAAGAGGGATTCTATGAGCAAGTACATCAAGATCATAATGGGGAAACCTGCACAGAGGACCAAACCAAACTAGTGGAAACTCATGAAAGTTGGATCAAGGGCTGTGGAGCCTGCATGGGNCTGGGCTAGGCCCTCTGCACAGGGAGACAATTATGTAACTTGATCTGCTTGGATCGCCCCTGTGGGTGGGATCAGAATCTATCCCTGGTGCATGAGCAGGCTTTTTGGAGCCCACTACCTATGATGGGACACCTTGTGCAGCCTTGAGGCAAGGGGAAGGGCTTGGACTTGCCTCTACTGTATGTGCCTCCCCATGGGAGGCCTTGTCTTCTTGTGGGGGAGAGAGGGGAGTAGATTGGGAGAGGGAGGTTGGTGGGATGGGAGGAGGGAAGAGGAGGAATCTTTGATTGGTGTGTAAAATGAAGGGAAAATTTTCATAATAAGAAAAAAAAAAACCCTGAGAATCTTTAGGCAGTACTGTGTGGCCAGTGACTAAAATCTGTAGCAAAATATCCTTGCCTCTTAATCATAGACTAAGAGGAAAAAAAATGCATACTTGGGCAAAGTACAGCAAAATTTAAAGTCAACAAATTGTTATATGACCAATAACTTAAAATCAGTGGCTGGATATGAGGAGAAATAAAGCCAGTCATTTCCTGTTCAAGAATCATCACCTTGAAACTATTTCTTTTTTTGTTGTTGTTTGTTTTTTTTTGTTTGTTTGTTTTTCGAGACAGGGTTTCTCTATGTAGCTTTGCGCCTTTCCTGGAACTCACTCGGTAGCCCAGGCTGGCCTCGAACTCACAGAGATCCGCCTGCCTCTGCCTCCCGAGTGCTGGGATTAAAGGC
>LZPO01008556.1:45613-58624 GCA_001675575.1 Neotoma lepida | reverse complement strand
GTTCTCCATGTCCCTTGCTCATACAATTTTTCCTCCTCTCTCACAACTGGGCTCCTGGGGCTAGGGTTGGCACCCGGTTGTGGATCTCTAAATCTGTTTCCGTATGTCTCTGGGAGATGGCTCCTGGGGGCTCCTCAGCTATTGGTTGACAGTTCATGCATCTCCACTAGTTTGTCTGGGTCACTAAAATGCTGGTATCATGAATGGCTGAGCTTCAGTTTGAGACTGTCTAGATGTTGTGCACTTTATAGAGAGTTAAGTTATTCATAGTGTGCTTATTTTAATATTGGGATTATGGAATCCCAATTTTTCCTAACATTTTTTTTTTCCGAGACAGGGTTTCTCTGTGTAGCTTTGGCAGCGCCTTTCCTGGAACTCACTCGGTAGCCCAGGCTGGCCTTGAACTCACAGAGATTCACCTGTCTCTGCCTCCCAAGTGCCGGGATTAAAGGCGTGCGCCACCACCGCCCGGCCTGACATTCTCTTCTTTATCCAATATGTGAAGTAAATGTTTTTGGCTCCTGGTCTCTCCCACCTAGATGCAGAGTGCTGTCAGTAAAACCAAGCAATCAATCAAACCCCATTCATATTAAGTCTAATTTCCATAATTATGAGATTATTAAAACCTGTCCTGCTTTGGAGCTGACTGCTGTGTGTACATTTTTATTACTTATTCAATAGTTTTATACAATGTATTTTCATGACATTGGCTCTCTTGTGACTCTATTTTAACTGATTAAATTTAGTTTGTATTGGTGATATCCTTTTGGATATGAAGTCTGTCACTAGTTGTGTTTGACTTTCTGGAGACCACAGCTTTTAAGAAAACTGACTCTCCCTCTTCTAGAACTTATCAAATGCCAATATTCATCAATTTATAGTCATTTTCTTGTATAGGGAGGGATATTTGTGTCTAGTTTCTTTTTTCTCTTTATAGATAGTAGGCTTGCACAGCATAGAAATTACATAAGTTTGAATAAAGCAAGAAAAAAATACAAATGGATTCAGGGAAAAAGAAATTGGAATGATCCACTTAGTGGTGACCAATAGAGATCATGACATTATCAAATTTTTGCTTAGGTCATAATCAAGCAGTGGCAACAAAATTTTTGCTTAAAAATTATCAGGGCCTTTTATTTTGAGAATGTCATGTCCTTCCATGCTTGGGAGAAGAAGACAATATGGTACATGAAAGAGAACATAATCTTCAGCTAAACATCTGCTTTTCCATAGATTAAAATAAAAACCTAAAGCTGATGAGTAAAGGTTTACTGGACAGATGAAGAAATATGGGAATATTGATGATGTTACAAAAAATAAAGATTTTTTAAAATGTAAATGCTAAATGATCAAAGATTTGACATAGAATTCCTTAAACACAAAATGAAGAGATAAAAATAGTTCATGGAAATTGAAAGTACGACTCCATAAGAAGAACAAACACAACTTCTTAAATTTATTTGGAAGACAAAGATTTTTGTAATTTGAGATATTAACTTCACAGGACAGTAACACCATTGGTTTAACTAAAGATTTCAAATTTAAAACTGGAGAAAATATACATCAATGAAATGCATCACAAAATGTCAAGGCATTAGATATCAATGCAGGTTTGGGTGTTCCTGAACAAGGAAGAAACAATTAGGAAATAAAGGAATAACACAAAGCACTGCACAATGAAGTTACTCAACATGAGGAGGAGGACAATTATAGAACACATACATTGTTCTGTCTACTGGATACTAGCTGCACAGCAACAATGTGGGCTAGTGCACTGGACTATGTTAACATGACCATAAAGCAATAGCATACACATGAGAAGTAGCAAAAGCTAAAAGACTCAATAAGGGAAACAGTAAAATGATACAGATTATTCCTAAATATGATTGTCAAACTGAATGAGAAAAATATACCAAATGATCTCTATGGATAGTCAAAGAGCTTGGGAGAAGACAATATGATATATCAAAGAGAACATAATCTTCAACTAAACTCCAGCTTTTCCATAGATTAAAATGAAAACCGCAAACTGATAACTAAATTTTCATCAAATAGATGAAGAAATAAGGAAATATTGATGATGTTAAAAAGCAATGAAAACTTTTTATGTAAACATTAAATGATCAAAGATTTGATATAGAATTCTTTAAATACAAAATGAGAAGAAAATAAGAGTTCATGGAAATTGGAAGTGTAACTCCATAAGAAGAACAAATACAAATTCTAAAAGTTAATTTAGTAGACCAGTAATATTCTAAGTTCAGTTGGTTGAAACCAATTTAGTAATGCATAAAACTCTCTGCAATAAGGACCTACAGGCTCCAAAAGACTAATATTATTTTAAGGCTTTTTTTAAACTTTTAATTAATTTATTTATATTTTATATCCTTTTATCTTTTTAGATGGAGTTTCCTCTGTGAATAACCCTGGATGATTTGGAACTTACTTTGCAGTTCAGACTAGCCTTGATCTCACAGAGATCTTCCTGCCTCTGCCTCTTGAGGGCTGGTGTGTGCCACCACCACATGAAAATGCCATTTTTTTTACAATTTCCTCCTGTTAGGTTCACACTTACATGACAGTCTCCTTGTTCTGAAGCCAACCTGCTTACAAGATTGTTCTAACTTTACAATATTATAGCATATGTGCTCATGCCAGAACTGTCCCACACTAAGTTTGATGTAACCTTCATTCTTAATGTTTCTGTCCTGCCAGCTGCTCCCCAAATAACCACTCAGAGACTTAATATTAATTATAAATGGTCGACCCATAGTTCAAGATTGTTATTAGCTAACTCTTATATTTTAAATTAAGCCATATTTCTTATCTACCCTCTGCTGCATGGCAGTATCTTCTTTCAAATGTGGCTCATTCATCTTGCTTCTCTCTGCATCTGCTCATGACTCCTGGGACTCCTGGGACTCCACCCTTCTTCTTCCTAGCATTCCCTGTGTCTGGCTGTTCCACCTAAACTTCCTGCCTAGCTAATGGCCAGTCAGTTCTTTTATTAACCATTTAGAAAGTGCCTTGGCAAAGCAACATCTTCACAGTGGGCAAAATTTATTCTATAACTTTGTGCTCTACCCAATGTTTGGCACTTGTATCTGTTCCCATCAGTTGCTGGATAAAGTCTATGTGGTCTCTCTGATGATGATTATACTAGGCTATGGTCCCAGAACACTCTGTGGTCAGCACAAAATGTAGGTGGAAAGTTTTGTTGCTGGGTTGGTGGCCCAATCACTTGAGTACTTGCCTAGTAAAAGAAGATTGCTGCTTCAGGCTCCATGTCCCCCATTAACTAAGAGGTTTTGCTAGGTTTACTCTCATAGATTCCATGGATTTTCCATTGCATTAGATTTCTATCTTGTCTCCAAAATGTCACCTACTTTCAGTCATTTCTCTCAGTATTTTCTCCCTTCCTCCAAGATACTTGATTCCTCTTGTTCCCAACCCCATTTGCCCCAAGTCTACCTGAAAAACTATTCTATTTCCCCTCTCAGGGAGATCTTTGCTTCCCTTCTTAAGCCCTTCATGTTATTTAGCTTCAGGACATAAGAATTGTAGTATGATTATCTTTTACTTACAGCAAACATCCACTTATAAATGAGTACATAACGATAAGTTTTCTGTATGCTGATAATAGGTTTCTCCACCAACTCAGTAAACCAGATCAACCTGAATTAAGAGTTAAAAGACCAGATATATTTGAGCAAAGCCATCCAGGGTGAGTCCTGCAGCCTCCAGAGAGCAAGGAAGGGGAAGAGGGTAGGACGAAATTCACAAGGCCATTTTAAAAGAATGGGCTTAGTTATCCTGTAGGCATAAGAGGATTATGTGTCCTCTACAAGCTGGGCTTGTGCCAAATTATAAGCTTTGGGTGGGAACTTGGGAGCTGAGAGCCGCAGAGAGCCGCAGAGGAGGAACTGCAGTTGGCAGTTTTTCTGAAAGGGCAGGTTCTGGGGAGCGAGGAATGGCCAGATCAAGCAGAGGTGAACTGGAGATCCCAGGCAAACATCCTGACCTTCTTGGATATATGGGCACTGATTCAGGTCTGGCTACTTCTTGCTGGCATGGAACTACATGGGGAGAGGGAGTCAGGAGTCGATGGGCTCATGCTCATCAAGAGGTATGGGTGAAGAAGCATTTGATTAACTGCCACCACAGAGACCCCAGGAAACTTTTCCTTGAGGAAGTACAGAAGGCAAGTTTCCGGAGGGTAAAAATGGATTATTAACACCAGTCCAATGAACAAGGCAAGCCATTGAGCCAGGCATAATATCCGTGGGACTAGCCATGGAGATTATTACCACCAGCCCTATGAATGTGGCTAGCCATAGGAAGAGTGAAGACTGCCAGAAAGGCTGGAATGTTGACCAGGTCCAGGAAGAGCAGGCTACTTTATTTACTGCCCAGGTTCTGTAAAACAACCTGGGGCTAGGGATGTGCAGGTAGTAGTTGTAGCAGCCTTTAGTTTTAATTAGAAATCTGCTAGAACAAATGTATATTAAGGGCAGGAAATAAAGTTAAGGACTTTTAGGGGGGAAAGTTTTTCTTAGGTGTACATTTGAAACTTCCAGGTCCAGGTTAGAATAATGAACCTTTGAAGTATTAATATAACAATAGCATAGTGAGGGAAAGAAATCTGAAACATTTTATATACCTTACGCTGTCTTCTTATGCCCTCACAAAATATATCCACATATCTCAAAACAATGTTTCAGACCCTCATCACCCAATCCTTATGTCTATAGACCTCTATAACTTGTATTTATATACTTCAAATTATATATATATATATATATATATATACATATATATATCTCCAATTGTTTACCACGAAACATAGGTGGTTGATTATTGAAGCATTTATTATAAAGCAAGTTATTTGAAATAAGGGAATACTAAAAAGTTACTTTGAAACCAGTTTAGTGAGTTTATCTCTTTTTGGAATCTAATAGCAATGCAAACTGTTTTTATAATTTGTAGTAGCTTTAGGGAAGTGTGGCCTGTGGCCTGATTTTTACATAAAATGAGAACTGAGAAGGCAGCTGGATCCTTGCAAAAGGAACTGGATGTTTGTTACTCTTAAAGCTACAATAAATCAATATCCTCAGACACCTGAAAAGGACAAATTGTAAGGGTAAAGATAATCTAAATGTTCCATGTATTAATTAAAATGACAGGGACCCATTACCTAGACAGGTTAATGCAGGCTCTGGTGATCATTAGGGACAGTAGTTGTAAGTCTTTGTCTGTCATAGAGGACAGCATTTAATCTTTAGCCATCATAAAGGGCAGCATAGGCCTTTGGTTGCCAGAACCAAGTCTGAGATTTTTTTTTCTTTAGAGGAGCAACTTAGGGAATTGATCTCACTATGATCAGGCAACGTAGGGTGATCAACCCAAAAGTATCTACAGTTTGAGCAAAGCTCTAGCATCAAGGAAGATTGAAAGGCAGAGACTGGTTTTGTCTGTTCTCATCTGTAGAGTTCAAAATACAAACACTTTCTAGAGTCTGTACCACAACCTCCTTGGAAATAGAGCAGAAAGACAGCATGAATGCAAGATGTTTTACTGGAAAATTAGTTTATCACAATTTTTAAGATTATTCAAAGAAACTGACTATAATTTTAAAGAGAAGAATTCACGCTTTCTAACACTTCAAGATTTATTTATCAAAATTATGGTTTAGAGTAAGATATTTACACCCATCTTCTTCAAGTTGTTATTTTTAATTTTCAGAGCTTTCCTATGGATGGTTTCATACTCTCCTGCATGATCATGAAGCTTTTTTTTGTACCAGATGGCTTTGATAGCCATTGCTACAGTGTGTTTGGTAGTTCATTTCATCTGCAACAGAGTGGGAGTGATCCTTTTAAATAATGACCTGGGAATTCCATTTCTCTCCAAATTTAGAGAGAAAATTCAAACACATAGCATCTGTTATCCTCTTTGAGTATTATAATAAATGGATTATCATTCTTTAAGATAGTTGATCTGCATTGTAATAAGATCATGTTGTTACTAGTAAAAATTGTTACCATTCATAGGAACAAATATGCTCAAATACAACTGAATTTTACACTACGGCAATTTGTAGACATTCAGAGAATCAGGGTCACTATATCATAATTTGATATAATGACAAGTTTAGGGAGAATTCCTCCTCAACTTCTTCCATGAAACTGTCACTTTTCCATGCTATAATTCTGAGCTTTCTAATTTTAAACAATTTATGCAGGTAGTGCACCTTTCAAACAACAGTAAACTTACTTCACTTGCTACATTATGTTGGACTCATTTTAATTTTTGTCAACATTAAATTGTAATAAACTGAAGATAAATAAAATCTAGTAAAATCCTATTGTAATGGTTATTCAAGCAACAGTTTGAAATGAACATGAGTGATATGAGTAACCATTTATAAAATGCAGTATATCCTGAGACCCATGCACTCCATGAGATGCTTCTACAAACAGGTAGACACATGGTTAAACAGTGCTGCCAAAGGGCTAGAATTTGTCTCCTGGCAGGATATGTGCCTTCTACTGAGGCATGATTTTCTTAAAGGGTACCATAAGATTTAAAGCAATTGTTTGAGAAACCTTACTACCAAAATGCATGGAGATCTGTGCTCTTTCATTGCATATGATAAAAACTATTAGTTTTTATAATTATGTTCATGTAACCCTGTTACATAGATCATCATTTCATAGACTAAGCAAAAAATATTGCCCAGAATATAGCCATCATACACATCTTCTGTTTTTAATATTGCAAAAAAATTGGTGTATTATTGTAAAATTTTTTAAATAAGTATTTTCATACACTATATTTTCATTTTGATTCATACAAAATTATTGTGACAATAAGAAGCAGAGTTATTCTTTAAGAGCTGGTGATCAATGTTATGAAGAGTTCTCAAGTAACATAAATTTTTTCTGCCATTATGCACATGTTGAAGATCTCAATTAATTAGCTCAAGTTTTGGTATTACCAAAGAAGGAAGCAAGAATCAGGCATAGATTGTCTCACTTATGTCCAGGCAATACATTGTGGTGTGGTGTTTACAGTATAAACTAATTCCAGTTCTAAAGCATAGTGATATGTTTCCTCTACATGTACTCTTTTCTTCAGAAAGATTGAGTGCTTTTAATAAAGTTACACTTGAAGATATATTAATGAAATCAGAGAAAAATCCAAACTTCCTAATTTCTGTCCAAATGTGAAGGCATAGTTCAAATAAAAATGACAAACGTATTTTAGGTGGTCCCTTTTCTGAATAACACACAATTTATAAACCCTGCTGATGACAAAGTGACCTTGAATCAGAAAGAAAAACTGGATGAAGTAGAATATTAACTACTCTATGGATTTTTTTTAAAAAATGAAGTCCAGAGGAAAATATGAAAGTTTTCCCAGTATTTTCTACATGATTAACAATGGCTGAAGAAAAGATACATGAGACCATAGACATAAGATAGATTTGTTGTACTTAACTCAGATACTCTGTATACAAACAATTATAAGTACACCATGGGCTTGGTTTTTCTCTTGTGAATGGGCATTTCCATGTTCAGTAATTTATTGACTTGCTTTCCTCCTTTCTAGATTTTATTCCTGAATATATTGTTCTTCACACATTGATTTATAATAAACATGTGTGTATACACATACACACATATATAATATGTTTCACAATAAATAAATCATAGTCCAATTATAATATATATCAAACAATACAATGAAATATTAGATTTTCATTTCATGAATGTACCTATAAAGAGGTTTTTCAATGTTCTCAGTCCCTATAACTATTGGCAAATAGGTAATTATTTTGCTACTAATACATGTGTGATTGTCCTCAGACTATACCTTTTACACCTTGCAGACCTGGTTTCAGAAAATCACCTCAGGAGGGAAGAGATGCCTATTTTTTAATAGTACTCCCTGCCCAGAGAATGAAATTCCAAACATGACAGGTAAGTTTATGCCTTTCAAAAGTATTGCTGATTAACTGATTCTGCCCATTTTAAATGGTTGTCAAATAGATGTTTATGAGAACTGAAAAGTTAAATCTTATCAAAAATTTTAAAGAATCAGTAATACTGTCCCTTGAAGTAAGATGCTGATTTATCTTGAACTATATTTTTGACACTTTATTCTAGAATCATTGCACATAACAATGTTCAAGAGTAGAAACAGCACTGTAGTGTGGACATTCAGCCTGGAATTCAGCACTCTCTAATACAGTGCATCTACTCTTTATCTTTCTTAAGACATTGGAGCTTCACATTCTTATTTGCCCAATGCTCTATGAGCTTTGTGACAAGTTATAAATGCTCAGTAATACTGTATCCTGTTTGAAAAGCATATGTTTTGCATTGTGCCCGGTTATAGATCATGCTGTAAATTGTATGTTTACTTTTTTTTGTACTCTGGTTAATACTGAATGTGGAAGCCAACATATAGAGCTCTGTATTAAAGCTTTTGTTTTAGTGTTCAAAGAAGTATCTACAGAGACTTTGGAGATTCAATATCTGGTGTATACAACATTCATTGTAAACAGAGGATTAAATGGAATCTCTGAATGTGAGGTTGACAATATGTTATAAAGCTATTGAAAGATAGAAATATTTGCTTTTGGAGTAAGGAGAGAGAAAATTATAAACCTTAAGCTCCATTTAATCTCCAGACCAGAGAGTAATTGTGTACGTAAGAATTGAATGTGAGGAATGTGGAGATGGGTGTAGAGTTCAGATACAGAAAGTTTTCATTGAAATTCCAAATATTTGTGATTAGAGAACGCAGTGAATATTATAAGCACATATCCCATTTTGATAGAGTGCTATATAGTACATTAGGAATAAAAATTGAGAATATTCAGATGATACTGTGAGAAGACTATTAAATGCAAATTAAGAATTTACTTCTATTGTCTTTTGTTGAATGTGAATTTTAAACGATGGAAGGTTTTATGTTATCCTGGCTCCATTCTGTGTTTTCCAAATAGATTGAAAATATGACTAGTTCACAATGCCTAATAATTAGTAAATGGTTAGAAAAATGTTAACTAAGCAAGAGTTTAAATAATACTTATTTCATCACTTTGAGTGTCTTCTACTGACATAAAATATATAAAAAACTGTCTATATTTTAATAAAAATACCCATTTTACAGGTTGAAGGAAGTTCTTTTCCCCAACAAACAAGTGTTAGATGTGTCATACAGCCTTGAGAAATGAAAAATTATCATGTGTATGCTGTTTTCTCAACATGCTGCCTTAAAACTTAGTGTTCTCCTTGCTCCACATCCTCTCCACATTATCTGTCACTTGATCATAGCTATGCTGACAGGTGTAAGATAGAATCTCAGAGTTGTAGTGATTCGCATTTCCCTGATGCCTATGGATGTTGAATCTATCTTTAAGTTTCTTTTTGAGCCATTTGAGATTCTGCTGTTGAGAATTCTCTGTTTAGATCTGTACCACATTTTAACTGGATTATTTTGTTTTTTGATGTCTAATTTCTTGAGTTCTTTATGTATGTTGTAAATCAACTCTCTGTCAGATATCTGTAGGATGCCGTTTTGTCCTATGGAAGGTGTCCTTTGCATTACAGAAGCTTATTAGTTTCTTGAAGTCCCATTTATTGTCTGCAATCTTTATGTTCTATTCAGGAAGCTGTTTTCTATTCCAATGTGTTCAAGACTATTCCCTAATTTCTCTTCTATCATGTCCATTGTATCTGGATTTGTATTTAGGTCTTTGATCCATTTCAAATTGAGTTTCCTGCAGGGTGACAGATATGGATCTATTTGCATTCTTCTACATGCCAACATCCAGATGTGCTACCACTATTTGTTCAAGATGCTTTCTATTCTCAACTTCTTTGTCAATAATCAGTTGTCTAAAGGTGCTTGGATTTATACCTGTGTCTTTGATTCAATTTCATTGATCCATCTGTCTGTTTTCATACAATACCATGTGGGTTTTATTATTATAGCTTTGTAGAAAATCATGTAATCAAGGAAGATGACACCTCTGAACACACCTTCATTGCTTTTGGGAGCATAAATTTGTACAGACACTTTTTAAATCAATATGGCAGTTTCTTAGAAAATTGAGAAATGATCTATGTCAAGACCACTGTTGAGAATATATTCAAAGGATTCTCAATTACATCACAAGAACATTTGCTCAACTATATTCATAGCAGTTTTGTTCCTAATAGCAGAACCTGGATGTCCTTCAACCTAAGAATGGATAAAGAAAATGTGACACTTTTACAAAATGGAGTATTACTCATCTGTTAAAAGACAATAGCATCATGAAATTACAGGCAAATAGCTGAACTGGAATAAATCATTCTGAGTGAGGTAACCCAGACACAGAAAGAAAAATATGGTATGTACTCACTCATAAGTAGATATTAACTATAAAGTAAATAATAACAATGCTATAATCCACAAACCCAGAGAGGCTAGGTATCAAGAGGGCTCAAGAGGGTATGCTGGGATTTCCTGTGGAAGGAGAACAGAAGAGATTTTTGTGGGTGGACTGGGGTCAAGTGGGGATGGAAATCTAAGAGATCATGTGATGTGGGTGGAAATATACTCAAAGATGACTGGAAGGGGGAATCTAAGCGTCAGGTATAAACCTGGTACAAGGGAAACTCCTAGGAATCTACCAGCATGACCCAAACTAAGATGCCTAGCAAAATATGATGCATAGTCTGAATTAGACATCTCCTGTGACTAAGAAAGTCTTTCAGTGGAGGAAATGTGACACCAACCCAGCCTCATAACTTTTTACTATAGTCTATCCTGCCTATGGGATTTGATAGGATGAGAAAGGTGGAGAGATTGTGGAAGTTGCTAATCAATGACTGTTCCAGCCTGAGACCCATGACACAAGAGTAAGCCCAACCCTGACACTGCCTGGAGAACCAATTCCCAGAGGCTGGATGGCCTAGAGACCCAGGATAGAACTAAACATGATTGGAGAAAAAAAGTCAATGTTATGATGTCTATTGATATTTTGTTATACTCATAGATTGGTGCCTACACCAGTTGTCATCAGAGAGGATTTACCCAACAAATGATGAAAGCAGATGCAGGGACTCAGCCAAACATTAGGCCATGTTTAGGGAATCCTGCTGAAGAGAGGGAGAAAAGATTATAGGAGCCAGATAGGTCAAGGACATCACAAGAAACTCCACAGAATCAACTAAGCTGGGCTCACAGGAGTGCACATATACTGAACTGAAAACCAGGGAGCCTGCATGGAACTGACTTAGGCCCTTTGCATATTGTGACATTTGTGTAGTTTGATCTTTTTGTGGGAGTCCTAACAATGGGAGCAGGGGTTATCTCTGACTATTTTTCTGTCTTTTGTTACCCTGTTCCTCATGCTGGTCACCTTGCCCAGCCTTAATATAAGATAAGATGCTTAGTTTTACTGTAACTTGATATGCCATATTTTGTTGATATTCATGGAAGGCCTCTCTGAATAGAAACGAAGGAGGAGTGGATGGAGGGGCAGAGGGGAGTTTGGGTGAAAAACCATTATGAGGGTAGGGAGTGGAAACTGAACTCCACGTGAAAAATAAATCAATAAGTTTTAAAAATTAATGTCTTCCAATGGAATGTCAATGGATATAGCAACCACACTCCAAAGTAGGCCCTATGCCCATGAGTAGTTTGCCAATGCAAAACCAAATTCATGCTTTGTTTTGTAGATTTTTTTGTTTCATTTTGGCATGTTTTTTTTTTCCCTAAAGCATCCTGGGGAGGCCAGCTCCCAAAACTGCTCCAGGGCTGTGAATAGAAGACCTCAGAAGAGTGAGACTTTAGCCGGGCGGTGGTGGTGCATGCCTTTAATCCCAGCACTCAGGAGGCAGGAGGCAGAGGCAGGCGGATCTCTGTGAGTTCGAGGCCAGCCTGGGCTACCGAGTGAGTTCCAGGAAAGGCACCACCAAAGCCACACAGAGAAACCCTGTCTTGAAAAATTAAAAAAAAAAAAAATTTCCTAGAATGGAACAATCAGGCCCAGGCTTCCTTAGCTGTCTAATCAGGTACGATTAGGGGTGGACCAATGATTCATAGTACTGGTGCATAGCTGGGTTACAGCCTCCTGAATGATGATGGGCAGAGGGCTGTGTGGCTGCACAGAGGCTTCCAAACACCCCTGCTGTATCTAGATANCTGCTTTGCTGCATGTATTGTACTGGGAATGTTTCTGGTATAGACCTACTTGTCAGAGTCACCTAGGCTGGGGTTCTGCAATGTATGTATTACAGAGTGTCCTGCAATGTATGTATTACAGAGTGTCCTGAAACTGGCGATCGATCAGCATTAACACCTTTACACTATCCCATTAATGCAAATACAAAGAAGTCTGGTTAAATACCAGATCATGAAGCAAAGTTATGTCATACTTTGCTTTCTGTTGCTGTGATAAATACTATGACCAAAAGCAACTTGGGGAGGAGCAGGTTTACTTTCGCTTATACCTTGTAGCCCATTGTTAAAGGGAGTGAGAGAGGAACTTAAGGCAAGAATAGAGACCGGAACCATGGAGGAAAGCTGTTTACTGTCTTTGCTCCTAGGCTCATGTTCAACCATCTCTCTTCTATAACCCAGGTCCACCTCCCTAGGGATAATACAGCCCACAGTGGCGGGGAACCTCCTATATTAATTGACAATCCAGAAATCCCTCCCACATACATGCCCACAAGCCATTCTGATGGAGACCAAGNTGCTAAACATCACACATGGTCACCATTTAACACCTTATCCTCTTGCTGTTTCAAAATGTGATGGACAGTCTGAACTTTAGTGGTGGCCATTTAATGAGAACACCCACAGCCCCCTTTATTCCAACTTTACAAAATAATCATGCCCGTTACACCTCTTTTAAAACCCATCTGTCTGTAAGGATTACGTTTCAGTCTTATCAATTCATCTGTTTTCACCTGTGCTTTTTCCCTGCCAGCAGGAATCTTTTCTACT
>LZPO01008556.1:32175-45404 GCA_001675575.1 Neotoma lepida | reverse complement strand
TCTTATCTGTGACATCATACTAATAACTGTTTCAGGAAATGTTAAAAGGCTAAGTATCTAAGCCCCAGTCTGCTGTGTTGACCACATACATGACAAGCCTATTATATTACTCTTCCCTTCTTGAACATGTTATGTGGTGTAAGTATTCTGTCACTGTGGTAACCAATGATCAAAAAAACTACGCTAGCTTTCCACAGTGTCAGTAACCACTCAAGGTTCTATGGAGTGGGGGTGGCTTGTTTGATTTCTCTACACTGGTTGTCATAAGGCTCAAAACAAGTGGTCAGCTGATCTGGCTTCTCAGCTGGAGATTAGAGAGAATCTACTTTAAAGCACATTTGGGCATGTTCTATTGGTTTTTTTGTGTTAGAAGCAATTCAAATGTGTTTTAGAAGTTTGTATGAACAGCATGCTTGCTGTTATCTATACTTTTTAAGTCCAGTATCTGTACTTAAAAAGTATCCCTTAAAAAGATGGGATGCTTCACACATTTCTGTGTCTTCTGTGTGCAGGGCCCTTATGTCACACTTCCNTGCATTATTCCAGTCATGTGAAGTAGGTGCAGTGGTGGGCGTGTCCNTCTGTTTACAAACATCAGCACCCCATGAAGCCCTTGCTCAGCTCACTGTTGACTTCCCCTTCTGCAGCNTCTCTTGNTTCCACCTGAAGCCTGCTGTCTGTTCTGAAGGGCTCACGTGATTAGTTTGGGCTCACCAGCCTACTGCAGGATAATCTTTATGTCCAGGCCAGCTGAATTAANCACAAAGAAGTTTGCTCTACTTGCTAATTTCCTTCTGCCATGTAAAGTAAAAGACAAGTCTAAGGATCGCAGTGTNATCAAGGGCCACTCATTGTGGTTACCTTTTCTAAGTACTTCTAGGTGTATAGTATATGAAGTCAGGCATAGTCCCCTGCATACAGAGAACTACTCAACAGCCATCGCTGACTGACTGTGTAGCCTATACCTGCCATTTGTACTCACCCAAAATAAGTTATTACCCAAGAGCTATTTTGTGCCTTTAGTTATAGGTAGGAGTGACCTGAATCAAAATAAGCTCACTTTGAAGTAGAATCTTTCTATTGCCAACAGCCACTACTGTGTATGCCACTAACCAGAAAGGAAAACAAAGATGTTAGATGTTATCCACATATAAAGAAGGTGGGAAGAATATGCCATGACTTCCTTGGCCTCTTAGTGAAGCCTTCCCAAGTGCCATTGATAAAGTACCTTGTTTTAATCATGTTCTTCACATGTTACAAATAGGTGATCTGAAATCATTAGGGCTACTGAAGTTGCCAAAATTGAACCATAACTCTGATCCATGGTTCTTGTCTGTAGTTGGAAGTTTNTCTGTGTTCTGCAGGGGCCCTGCAGTCAGGATGAATCTCCCCCACCACTCATGTGTCCCGCAACCGCTTGGTCCCAAATAAACACACAGAGGCTTATATTATTTCCAAACTTATGGCCTAATGGCTCAGGCTTCTCATTAGCCAGCTCTTATATCTTAAATTAACCCAGTNCTATAAATCTATACTTTGCCACGTGGCTTGTGGCCTTCCAGTACCTTTACATCTTGCTTCTCCTGGCGGCGGCTAGCAGCATCTACTCAACTCTGCTTTCTTTTCCTCTCTCTCTAGTTAGGATGTCCCGCCTAAACTTATTCTGCCTTACCATTGGCCACACAACTTTATCAGCCAATCAGAGCAACACATATTCAGAAAGACATCCCACAGCACTTGTCCCCACTGCCTAGCAGGTAATGGTAATGTAGACGTTAGGAGGATAAATTCTGGAGCCAGACTCCCTGAATTTGGTTTCCTCTCTGCCACCTGTATATCTGATAACCTGTGTTCTCATCTGTAAAACAAGAAAATATAGGCCCTATTTAATACAGCTACTGTTAAGGATGAATTATGTGTGTGTGCAAACACAGTACTTAGGAGTGCTGAGAACTGTGGCTAGTGCTATATATTAGGGTTGTTATTAGAGTTGAACAATTGGCTTTGTCTTTTAACAAGTGCTATTTTGACCCCCAGATTAAATTTGGCGATGACTGTACATAACAGTTGTCCACATGACAGGATGGGATACAGGTATCTATCGTGTAGAGGTCAGGGAGGCTGCCAATCAAATCATCTGGCATTACATAAGCCTCCTGCTCACCCCCACCACTGAATACACATACAAACAATGAAACAAAACAAAACAAAGAATCACTCACTTCAAATCAAATGTCAGTAATGGTGAGATTGAGAAAGCCTGTTTTAAACTAGCAGATTATTATACTTTCAGTTATTAAAAGTATTTCATTTGCAAATACAATGTTTAGGTGTCCTGAGTGATTTTGAATAGTGAGGATGTTCAAACCTAAAATCAAAAGTCACTGAGTCCTATGATAAAATGAAAAAAGTGGAAACAACCTTTTTTGGTGGTTAAAAGAATAATTTCCTCCCTGTAGCTAATTTTATATGTGACACAGAAAGCATAGGACAAGAGTATATTTTATCTCTTGAATACACATATAGGGGTTAGAATACTCTGCTCCTGATAAATACTGACTGGAGTNTCTAATTTCTTAATTTCTTAATCTAGTGAACTTTCTTCTGAGGAGCATAAGAAAAGAAATTACTTGGATTTGGGAACTTGCTGTTATTCTGTGTTCTGTGCTATAGTCAAGGTAACTATCAAGTAGCTAGCATGATAGGAACTTAGAGTACATGAGTTACAAGGCCTGAAGCATTTTGCCAAGTTCACCCTTTTTATAAACTATTGCGTAAGGCTCGTGTTTACTGTCTTCATACCCTCTCACACCAGAGGCTTATCTAATGAGTTAGAACCGTCTTCAGCTCTGCCTTCCTCCACTCACTACCTCTCACCCCTGTCCTCCCTACCTGCCGCTTTCATCTATCACCTCTACCTCAGGTGTCGCTATTTGTGTCACTTCACATCTCCCGACTACTCATCCATTCTTGGCCTCATAGCTTTGTCCTCCAGATGACTGGTCAGTTAGTCATCAATACTTGCCATGCCATAGAGTACGGAGAACTGGTCCAGGCCTGTCCTTGCTGCCATCTATGATTGCATAACCTTTTTTTTTTATAATCTAGCTGTGAAGTTCTGGAGTGTTCATTTGTGAAGTGTAATCGGTTTGTTGTGTCACAGTGCCAAAAGACCAATGTGGGGAAAAAACACCTACCACATTTCATCATCTTTCATTCTGCTGTCTACTCGAGAAAACTAAGAGCCACAAGACACATACGCAACAGTAACCTGAACTTCCATATGCGTCCAAAAGAACCCCGATGTGCTAGGCATCAGATAGATGCCCAGACATGCCCAGTGATTGACTCTATGAGAGCTGTGAACTATCAATATAATATATAAGTTTGTGGTTATAAAATAATAGAAGGACTTTTGTATTGTGGTATTTAGAAAAATTCTGGGCTTACATAAATATTCTCAAAAGGGAACTGTTGTGATGGTTAAGATTGACATGCAGTGCATTATGGAACATTATTCACAATTATGAATTTAGAGGCGTAAAGGGTAATAGGCCATCCACTTAACTTAAAAAGAATAATAAAACATTTTTTTTTTTTGGTTTTTCGAGACGGTTTCTCTGTGTAGCTTTGTGAATAAAACATTTTTATTTAAATAATTTCTACTATCTTTTAACATCATGGTTAACTGAGGAAAATACTTATAGTTTCATTTTGTGACACGATCCTTGTTAAGTGACTCTAGCTTGGTTTTGTGACTCTCTAAAATGATAATTGATAACTACTTCCTTATAGACTGTGTGATTAAGAAGGTTCAGGTATAAATGTGTTGAGCATCTTCCAAGGATTTGTGCCAAGTCTCGCTTGTTTCCTTGATCTCGGACTAGTAGGAGAGAGAGGTTCTCCTGTCAGCTGCCACCACGTCATCATTCAGCACTTTGTGAAAAGACCTCAGCTTCAGCAGTAGACTTTGGGGACTATTCTTAAGTGNCACCATGAAGAATTAGTTGATCTGGGCGGAGGAGGACCTACAGTGAGTCAGCATTAAGTATGCTCTGCTGGAGTAGTGACTTTTATAAAGGGAAGGGCCTGGTGGCCAGGATTACAAGCCTGGGTAACTTGCCTCCTCTAAGTATATATAATGGCATTTTATAGCAACAGTCTGGGCCTACAAAATGNAGACTGGAATCAAAAGACAGCCCTATTAGAAGAGGTCGCTGGATACCAGTCATCGTGAGATGAGACTTGAGATATGAGTTTCCGTGATAACCATTCAGACACAGCATGATGTGATCATGTCTATGCTGAGCAAAGCCTGAGATCAGATACTTCATATTGGGGAGCAGAAGCATATCCTGCCCTGTTGCACTTGGTAGTGCTGAGAGATCTCAGACACACAGCTATGCACCACAGGCCCTTAGGACAGGAAAAAATGCCTGATGCCTCTAGGGAGGTATTTTGAAGACATGACATAGTGAACGAGGCATCCTGGCANCCTGGTAGAGATGGGATTTGGCCTGGAAAGCCCGATATTAAGGCAGGTCCACTCTGCCACAACTCGGTCTCATTGGGAATTTACTTAATGCCTGGCTGATGAGTGTGTGGTCTGTTTCTCTTTGTAAGGACATGCTCCGCCAGCCTGTGCAGTGGAGGGCAGAGAGCCCTGGAACCAAACAGCATCATGACTCATTGTAATCATCTGTGGGTCATGTGTTTAATCCACTGGACTTGAGGACTTAGGTGACTTATCAGTGAAGTTCACAGGGGAGGAGTTCGTTCCTGGGAGAGTGACCTCAGATGAGATCAAGTAAGTAGGTAGGATGGACAGAGCCCTCATAGATTCTGACAGCTTCCTGGTAGAAGGAAAAATACTCAACTCTTTGAAGGAACATTTTAAACAAAGATATTTTTTAATATCCAAGTTGGATTTCTAAACCAAGGACAATGTTTTACATTCAGTGCTGGGAAGGGAGAGTCTGTCAGTGCTAGAAGGTCATATTTCTCTGTTTGGAACAACAGTATTGCTTCCAGAAATTAAGGATATGGAATTCAAATATCATTCAAACAATGAAAACACAAAGTCTAAGAGTGTCGGTTTATATGAAAATCAACAGTGTGAGATCCAAAGTCTACTGACTGGTTTTGAATAAGATGTGGTGTGTGTATATATGTGTGTGTGTGTATGTGTGTGTGTGTGTGTGTAGTGTGTGTGTGTGTATGTGTGTTAGGGAGAAAATTTTTAAGCTTTCTCCTTTCACATATACATGAGAGAAATAAGTTTTACATCTATGAAAAAGAGAAATTGTAACTCTGCTGTGACAGTCCATAAAAGTAGATAAAATTAAGTATTTCATCTAGTGCTATCGGGTTTACAAGTCAGAAGCACTATGTTTGTAGAGTACTTGATTTGTTCATGTATATTTGGTTGTGTGCTTACATGAACATATGTGTGTTCACATGTGTATGGGTACATGTATATGTGTAGGTGTACATATATGTGTGTACACATGGTATGGAGGCCTGAGGTTGCCTCCAGGTGTTCCCCTCAGTTGCTCCTTCCTCTTCTAGATTGACATGGGGTCTCCCTGACCCTGTGGCTCCCGGTTTTAACTAGTCTGGCTAGCCAGCTTGCTCTGGGGATTCCCCATCTCTCCCTCCCCTACTGAGGCCCCAAGTAGGTCCCTATGTCCACCCACCTTTTTGTGTGAGTTCTGGGGTTCTGAGCTTTCATCCCAACACATCCACAGCAAGTGCTTTATGTGCCTAGCTATCTCCTCAGTTCNAGGAATACTACTTCAAAAATGAACTTGTCTTCTTTCCTGGAAGCTAAGGCTGTTTAACAAAACAGGATGCAATTGAGGAGTACTTCAGTTGTTGCTGACAGTGTGAGTAGATTATAGTACAGAGGATAATTTAGTTAACATTGGAGGTTTTCATCCCCAAAATATAACATACTCTGCATCTTTGATAACAGGATTTTCTTCAGCAATATATTCNATTCTGAATATGTATTTTCCTTTTATCCAACAAAGTAGAGGAAAATTGCTAAAGTCGTCCCATGATGTTTACTGAGTGAGTCCAGCTTCATATCCCTACATTTAATCATATGCCTTCCCCAAGCTCCACACATAAGTCATTTAAAACTTGATCAGCTACCACAATTTCTTTNGCAAATCAGACATTTTATTGTTATGCAAGTGAAACCTTAAAAGTAATTTCAGTCAACATATAACATTCCCAGAAAAAAATGGCAGAGAAAAATTTCCTCTTTCCAAATGTGTATGTGGTATAAAGTCCAATTTAGACCTGACCACTCAATTTTTACAGAAATCCAAAGGATTGCTAAACTCAGTAGTAACAAACAAGTCTTCATTCGACCTTTTGATGTTGCCGCTGCAATGCCTCTGGCTTTGTGCACCCCTTTACAGGAGCTGAGCAGTCAGTGTGATGGCGTAGCTAATCCACATCAGTTTGGTTCAAGGCAGAAGGGAAATAAACACCTGCACACCTTGGCAAATGGCCCATGGCTAGAACCTCAAGCCCTAGGGAGGCTGAGAAGGGAAACTTTAGCTTTGACATCTTCTATTCCGTTAAGGGATAAGCAAGTGATGGGAGCCTTAGATGTGGGGTGACTCAATCCATACTATCTGCAGTGGGGTGTATACTTTCCCCCTTACTATTGGTTTACATATTTGCAGAGTCTACTTGAACAGTAAAATAATTTGGCCTCTCCTGACAAACTTGGCATATTTTCTTCTCCTTAAATTTATGGGATCTTTGTCTAGTTTTAAAGCCGAGCAAAATTGGAAGCNGCTGCACTCAGAGCTAATATGAAGCAAAGCAGTCTATTTTAACAGGTCGCTGAATCCGGCATATATTTAATGCTGGGTACATGCCATCCAACAAAAGTGAAATGAAGGATGATTTTCTCTTAAATAGGCTTTATCAGATTTTAAAGCTCTAACAGAATGTTTAAAGTAATGCATTTTCAGACTCAGGAAATCTGTACACTCACTCAGAGANTATCTCCCGTGAACTTTAATCCCAAGAAAATGCCATTTACAAGGTAATAGCAACACAAGTGGATTAGTTGTTACTGCTTGCCTTAAAAAATGATGTCATCCAATAATTTGCCATTTTCAATAATCTGAGTAACAGTACAAGACTTAAAAATTGTGAGGTTTTGAAAAGTAACATGTGTGTGAGTGTGTGTGAATGTGTGTGTGTGTGTGTATGTGTATGTGTGTGTGTGTGTGTGTATTAAACATGAGTTTAACAAGAAATATGATGTTGCCAATTTGGGATCAATTTTTAGAGTGTTATTAACATGTAAACTAGTGTATCAAGCAATGTCTGTCTCTCTGTCTCTGTCTCTCTGGGGGGGCAACAAAATGAAAATATTAAGCCGTTATGTTAGTGATAAAATGTCACCTGTAAGAAATGAAGAATAAAGATTATGAAATAACTAGGCACGGTGTCCAAATCCCAATGAACGAACACCTTTTAAGGGAGAAGAGTTTTCACTGTTAAAGTCTGCATNACGTCTTTTTCAGTGTATGTGAGAGGACTTGTCCTTGCTTTCTTTTCCTTCATCCATCCTTGGGTTTAATGTTTCTCTACAATTTTTTTTTTTTAAAGATCAGAAGCTGACTCTCCATGCTGTGCCTCTCAAAGTATGACTCTCAAATGTTATGTTTTCCTCCAGAATTACTAGGTAACAAAAACACACATCGGTGTGTATCAACCTCATGCCATCACTTCATTTGGGTGTTTCTTTGGAAGGCACATGGGGTAGTTTGGCTCAGGACAGTGAACAAATTGCAGGCTTAGGGTCAGTCAGAATTCAGAGCCAACCTCCAACACATGCTGGAGGTGTGGCCTTGATGAATGACTCAACCTCTTGATTTCCTTCCTTGATGTATTGTAAGGAAGTGAAGGGAGAATGCTTCACGTGCTTTCTGCCATGTAATGTTCCATGTTTATTNTAANGTTATAAGGAAGCCACTTTGGGGTGAGCCAGTGTAGTGTGTTAAGTTTTATAGTACCATTTATTGCTACCCCTAGATCATACTTTGGAATCAGAGTTTCTAGTTATGATGCATTAATACTACATTTGGTAAGTAATTTTAGAACACTTGCTTTTAATGCATTTNATTTNATACTCAAGACATTTCTAAAACTGTTATCTGGAGTATATAGATTATTGTCAGATCTCATGTGATATGGGTCCTGGGAAAAGAATAGGTATTTTACTAATAATAAAAAGTTTAGAGAGTAATTATTTCNTAAGCTAAAATAACCAAGTTTTCTAGAGTAGGTGACATTTTATAACCAATCTATTTTAATATATTAGTTATAATTCATAATCCTTTGTTTCAGAGAATACAAATTTCTGNTATGAATTTGAAAAAGAAATGCTTTTGCCCTATGACTGTGCTCTTCATAACAACTTCCTTTTTGTCTAACAAAACCAGGAAGCGACTAGGATATTGTTCAGTAGGTATCTGGGGTAAAATATGACCGATACAAACAGTGGGACATTATTCAATAGTAAAAAGAGATGAGCCACCCAGGTATTAGAAGTAATGGCNGAATCAAACGTGTATTACCAGTAAAGGAAGCGAGTCATAGATGCTGATGATTCCAAGGATGTCCTATTCTGAACAGAGCAACAGGGAAAGCAATAAAAGCAGTGGTGGTCTGAGGGCTTGGGGAGAGGAAGANCTAACAGACACAGCAGAGAGGATCTTGGGGTCGGTGGAATTACTTATACATAGTGGTAAACACACNCTATTGTACATTTGTCAGAAGCCATAGAATATTCAGAGAGGGCACCCTAAGGTAAACCACAGACTTTGGGTGCTAATGGCTGTCTCTTATACACATCTAGATGTGTATAAGAGACAGCTATTGTACATTTGTCAGAAGCCATAGAATATTCAGAGAGGGCACCCTAAGGTAAACCACAGACTTTGGGTGCTAATGGTGTGTCACTGCAGGCTCATCACTTGGAATGAATGTGTCTCTCTGCATGGGGTTGAGCTTGCAGAGGTTGTATGCTTGTTGGTAAGGGGGACATATGGGAACTCTGTACTTTTCTGCTTAGTATTACTATGACCATAAAACTGCTAAAAAAAAACCCCTCCATTTAAATAAAACATAAAACATTAAAAAAAAGTAATAAACACATGTACTCCTTTCTTCTTGATAGCCAAAGAACAGAGTTCTCTGGGGCTGGGTGGGTTGTTTTTTTAAAAAGTCAAGTTAATCATAGGCTTTTTTAAAAATGAAATTCAAGTTATTTTTCATTCATGACTGTTTTCATAACTAACAACTTTACTGTTAATAACTGTTCTCAATAGTACTAATGGCTTTATAGTATTTGTGAAGTTTAAAAAGGAATCTAAATGAACAAAAGTTTAGTCCCTATGAACTTGACAAACCCATAAACAAATTCTTTAAAAAAAAATCACATATTTCAGTGTGCGTATGTGCTCACAGGAATTTGAGTGTATATGTCTTAGGTATCTCAGGTGCTCAGAATCAAACCAGAGCATTGCATATGCTAAACAAGAGCCCTACCGTTGAGTAATATTCCTGGCCTAAATATTTCAGTCTTGCAAATAATCACATGCCATCACTGGAAAAAAATATTAATATCTTGATGGTTGTATAAGGGCATGCATGTTGAAAATGGCAGAGCTTACATTTGTGTGTATATGTCTCAGTATGGCTGAATATGTGAGTGACATTGTTTATGCACATTCATGGGGAGGACAGGGGTCCACATTGGGTGTCTTCCTAAATCACGCTCTACCTCAACTTTTCAAANAGGTTTTCTCACTTAAACCTGGTGCTCACTAATTGGTTGGACCAGCTGGCAAGCAAGCTCCTGGGATGCCCNTGTCTCCTGATAACCCAGCCTCCAACCCCCATGCTAGGGTTACATTCATGATCTGAGCCCAGGCCTTCATCCTTGTTTGGCCAGTACTTTAGTGACTGAACCATCTCCCCAACCCTAGGCTTACATCTGTATTACAAATTCAAGAACTCAAAAATAAATTATCTTTTGCTATGAAAATAGTTCATATAAAGTAGGTTTTTAGATTTTAGTATTGAAAAGNAGCACCATGGGATACCAACAGAGATACCAATTTCTCTGGGTTGATAAAGAAAGATCTTCAGTTGCTAATGGTTCCCNCAAGCCATCCTTGGTCTTGGTTTAAGAAACAGATAATGGAGACCAACTGGTATCATGGTACACAAAAGGCTCCTTTCCTGGCCTTTCTTTGACTACAGAGGTTCTAGCTTGGCTAATCTAATGAGCACAGTTTTAGTGTTCATTAAAAATCAGCTAGATAAAAAGGCCCAAAGCCCTGAGGGTGAACCTTTAAACTGAAGTGGCAACCTTTGTATAAAGAGAGCAAGGTCATTAACTAGTAGGCAGGTATTTTGATAGGAAATAGCGTGACAGCTCCTTCTTGGNTGATGCAAGATTATCTCATATAAAGAAAGTGTTCTGGGCAGCAGTGTTTTGCNCCAGAAAAAAATTGACTAGCCATACCTACACAAACAAGATGATTACTGATCTCTAACTTTGAAGGAGTTAAATTACTACCCTTTGAATATTGTTTTAAAATTGTACTTAAATCTTATTCAGCTTCTTCATTTTTGTTCATGTGTGTGTGTGTGTCTGTGTATTGAGTGTGTTGTGTATGTGTGTTGTTTTGCTATTGCTTTTCTTTGCTTGTTTGTTTATTTTGTTTTGTTTATGCCTTGAACTCTCTTAAACATTTCATAAAATAGCATTAGAATTTTATCACAAAGAGAACCCTTAAATGTACATGACCTTTTTTTTTTTTTTTGCTAGAACTATAAATGTTGGCTTTTTCTTAGAAGACAGAGATATTGCTTAGAAACCACCAGTCAATTTGTCCTTCATAAATAGTGATTACTAGAATTCTCTTTTTTTTACTGACTTTATCAGGCGTTTTCTTCCTAAAGAAATTGTCATTGCTAACCACTCTCATTTCCTAGGGTAATTCATGGCAACCCATTAAGATTCATGCAGTAGCATTAAATAATTACTTCTTTATATATCTCCTGCTGCCTTTTTTATAAAGTCTATTAAAGTTGGCTGGAAATATAGTCAGGATATAGAAATCTGAAGAAAATTCACATGCACACAAGTCAGCTTGTGCAGAGGCAGCCCCAAAATCCGGTGATAAACAAATTGTGTCCATAGCAACAGAAAGAGGAAGTCGAGTTCTGTAGANAAAGTAAAGAAATACCAGTGTAGATGTTGGGCTGATGGTGGTGACAAACCTCAGGAAATACTATGGCTGAAAGGAACTGTACCACAGTGGGCAGTCAGCAGCTTGGCATGGAGAAGACGGATGCCTGCTTTTCTTTAAATCCATTTCCAGGCCTGCTAGCGTAGAATGGAGCCATTGCATGGGTCTCAGTTCACAAGGCCAGGCCAAGAGGATTTTTAGTGTNGACTGGAACCAAGAGCTGAGATGGAGGGAAGGGAGCATCCTGAGACTTGAAAGCGTCAAGACAGGGAGGGGAGGGCTGTGGTGTGAGGCTCTTTCCTCCAGCTTTGGCTTGCAAGCTCAAAAGGTATGTTGTATTATGTTTCCAGTCTTGACAGCAGTTCCCCTACCCCAGCAAGGGCCTCCTTCTATGTGGGGAGCAGCTGGAGAGCTCAGCAGCTGCAGAGGTTCGGAAGTGGCTTTGGAAGAGTGCAAGGGTTTGCAGCTTCGCTCTTCCTCTGTGCCATGCTGGGCCTCAGCTTCTGCAGCCTTAAGATGTAAGATCCCGCAGGATGTGGTGAGACTTCCATGTGCCAAATTCAGTCAAGTGCCTCTCACAGTTCAATGTGGTAGGTGTGTGACAAAGCTTATTCACTTCCTCCTTTACAGCTCTCCAACTCTAAAACCCACAGTGATGACGGCTCGCACGGTTTTATTTGTAGAACAGACTGTTTAAAACCCTAAATGCTATCTAAACTGTGAAAGTGCTACTCATCCACAGAAAAGAGAATTGCCCAGAAGTCTGTGCACACATGCCGGATCTTAAGGACTTTACTAATTTATAGCAAAAGGAGCTCACAGTAGGACCAGAGCAGAGATTCTGGCAGTGTNCATGACAGCCTAGACTAGGAGCAGATGAAAGTTACTTCCTGAACTGGGGAAATTTGTATACCTAGAGACTCACAAACAGACCCGATGCCTATAAACCCAAGGATGCAGTGTAAACTGCTAATGCTGGTGTGGGTGCAGGTACAGATGTGTGGGAAGGTACATGTATGTGCAGGTGCACACCTGTCTCTTATACACATCTAGATGTGTATAAGAGACAGTTACAAGGGTGCACCGCATGCCTGACTTTTTGTGTGGATGCTGGGGATTAAACTTGCACCCTCATGCTTCTGTGACAAGCACTTTACTGAGCCATCTTTCCAGGCCCAGTATCATATGTTTAAGTGGCTTAAGCCCAAGCCTTTGCTCTCATTTTATGCACTCCCATCATTTCTNGTTGCCCTNGACCAGACCATTGTGTTTTGCCTGGTCCTTTGATTTTAGCCTCTTTCTTGATCCAAAGCCAGGCAAGGGTAACAAGCGTGGGATCTTGTAGAAGAAACCAAGTTGGGTTTTNTCTATCCTCTCCCCGTGACCTCCGTGAAATACAGAACTCTCAGTTACATTGAATTCTAATAAACAAAAATTTCCTTTTTAGTGTGACATGTGTAAATTTGCCCTGTGAAGTTTACTCTGTGTCCTCGCTCTGGCAAACCACCTCTGTCTCCATTTACAATTCTTGGCATTACTACGTACTCAATAAGTTGAATTGTCATTGTAATATTGGGGAAGAGAACCTTGGAAGTAGGAGATTTTAGTAGCCTTAGGGAAAGAGAGAGACAGCTAATGGATTTCAGAAATTCAAAGAGAAATTGAACACAGCCTATGAATAAGTGTTTTAACTTAATGCAGGGTAAAATTGGAAACTACCTGGCCAGGAGGGGGTTTCTTCTGTACAGCAGGATGATTGCTAGAAGTTGACGAGGGTGGGGCCTCTCTGGTGGAGAGCTTTCTCAAGACTCCTAGGTGGCATCTTGGTACCTGTTAAATGAGGGTGCTAAATGCTTCTGGGTGTAACCATGATGGACTCCAGGCCTGCAGTCACAGAGTGCAGAGTCATACCACGGTCTGCATTCTGTCACCTCT
>LZPO01008556.1:2419-31035 GCA_001675575.1 Neotoma lepida | reverse complement strand
TAATTCCCACATTGGGAGGTGGAGACAGAAGGATCCCTGGGGCTCCCTGGCCAGCCACCCTGACTACTCAGTGAACTCCAGGTCCCAGAGAGGGACCCTGTCTCAAAAAACAAACAAAAAACAAACAAACAAATAAACAAAAAACCCCATGGTTATCATGTGCATGCGATTACCCACATGTGCTCATCCCCACCTCATCCACCAGNACATAGTTTTCGCTGTAACAACTGATAACTTAAATAGANCTCTTANCCGAGACCTCCCCTAAGTCACAGCCCTGTGTAGCTTCTAGAACAACAGGAACAGGAAAATTACCTGACTACAAAACATCTCTTCAGTGCCACACAGCCAGCTGCCTCACAAGTCAGCAAGGGAGGCTTTATGTTTCTGCCCCATGCTGCCCTTCATTCACTGTATGCTGACGCCCGTTAACTCAAGAGCCCACTGGCATGAAACTCAAATTTTTACACATCGAATTGTTTTTAAATAGACTAAGCAACTTTAGCCCCTGGAACCTGCTTGCTTTACATAGTCCGTGAAACTTTACCCAACATCTGTGGACTGTTGATGGATAGCGGCTACCACCTTTCTAAGTTTTCCCTGACCTTCTAATGGGCACCCTTCACACCAAGCTGCAGACCTAGCCTTCCCTCAGACCCCCCTCTCCTCAGGAATTTTCCTTTACACTCTCCTCCTGTGTGATGGCCTCTTGCCCTGAGCCTCTGGGTGACCTCATGCTATGAGAATTGTTCTTTCCAGAAACTCTAAGTACCTGTGGTCCCTTACCCATCTCATGTTCATTTCTTCTTCCTAGATCAGCAGCCAAAAACCCTCTTAGAACATGTGCCCTTTACAGGCTTACCCAAGGAAACAATAGATGGGACTTCAAAACTAAAGNCTGGCTCACTGCCCTACCCTAGAAAGGACCGTTTCCATTCTTTGTCATTCCTTCTGTCTCCTTTTGGATAGCAAATTGTAAAATTGAAAGTGTGCATTTATATTTATATTTATAGAAAACTCAGGTACAGTACATATTTGCCTGGTTTGTGTATATTTGTCCTTTCTGTTTGTGTAGTAGGAAAAATTATGATGAAACTTTGAGATTACAAAGATCAATGACATGTTTCCCTTATTTAATACAAATGACTATAATGCTTAAAATGCATTGAGCACTCACAGTGTGTTGGGCTGTATGTTCTTTACATGCATAATTTTATGTAATCATCTCAACCAATGAAGCTATCCTTTTGTTCTTTCACATCTGATGGATGCAGAAAGTGGGATCAGAGAGATTAATTGCCTCACTAGGAGTACATTAATGTTGTCAAAACTGGCATAAGAATCTAGTTTGTAAGGTGCCTATGACCTGCCCTTGTGTATCACTCCTAAAAATAATGTGGATTTCTGTAAGGACACACAGGGAAGTAAGCAAACAGCCTCATCAGACAAAAAGCCACACTGCAGAGAGGAGAGGAAGATATTTTGTCAACATTCAGGATTCAACAGCATCCTTTGTAATTCTGTAATTGCTCTGCTCACAGGTATACCACATAAGACTGAGCGCTTACTTCATTTCTGCCTTTCAGCCTCCTCTTCCTTTTCTCTCCAGACCCTCTATTTTCCTCATGGCTTTGACTGCTTTATGACCCCATTTTATGACCTTTCTTTGTGGATGCGTACATAACTACTTCTGCAACAGTACCTGGCCTCAGGACTCTCTCAGAATGTCTCCCAAAGTATCCCAGATAGAGATGTTCAGCTCTGCCTGACTCCGCCCATGAGTAGTGAGAGTGTTACAAGAATACCTCACTCCAGAGGCTAATGGCTTCTCCCAGTTTTCTCTCTTTAAATCAAGTTCCAAGCCCTGGATCACTTGGTGTGCCAGGATCAACCCCAATTGACAAAAGGTTGCCAGNTATGATGGCATATAACAGAAGCAGGTGGATCTCTGTGAGTTAGAGGTCAGCCTGGTCTACATTGCGAGTTCCAAACCAGCCAAGGCAACATAATTAGATGCTGTCTCAAAACAACAGAAATCAAAGTACAAACTGGAAGGGACTTTAAATGGGACTGAAATCACAAGTGTTTTAAAGGAAGAAGTGATACCCCAAAGTCTGTATAAGTCGGACTGACAAAAATGGTGAGATTTCTGAAAAGATGCTTTTAATATGTNTATCATGAAAACCTTAAGAGTATATAAATAACAGAATTATTTGCTAAGGTAGTTCCACTAACAAAAACACAGCTATGTGATCTACTGTAGCTCAGGGGAAATACAAGCCTATTTATTGTCTTTCCACTGTCCTTGGAAAGACAAAGCCTTTAAAACAAACTATTGAACACAACTATAGAGCTGTACAAGGTATTTTATTAGTCTTATTGTTCTATATTTATAAGNTTTTATTGAGGATGTATATGGCACTGTTGAGCTTCCACACATTATCTGTTAGATTTTAGGAGAGATAGGCTTGTCTGCTTCCCTTTGAATCCTTTAGCATCTTATTATTCATGGAGTAACAGACACTCAATAAATGACATTGCCTAATTACTCAGTCCTGATGTCAACTGTAAAGAATANTACAAATTGAGAGATCCTTTCTATGAGCCCAGAGTCAAGGAGAAGAAAATGCTTTTTTGCATATCTTATGCTTGAGTTCCTTCCTTTCTGGGTCAGGACAATGGATTGCTATTGCGAATTTTTGTGTCCTTCCTTTGTTTCTATCTATACAGGGTGTTAGCTCTGCTCTACACCAATGCAAATGCAAGTCTGGTTTGCTTTCCCATTCCTCTTGTGAGGGTTTCAGCNTTGCATTTGAAGACCTAATCAACCCCTGGTTTAGCCCAGTTTTAATCCTTCCTCTTAGAATGGCAAGCTTAGAACCCTAATTAAGTACATAAGAGGCTACAAAGCAAAATAAGAGGCCTGTGAAGAGGGGGGATCAATCCTATTCATGGACATCTCTGGTGACAGTTAAATTTTAGAAGTGACCTTCTTGTCTTCTCAGCATGCTGTAACACAGAGTCTGCAGAGATTGAATGTCTTTGTCCCCATGTTCCCGCAGCTGGCTGTGGCAATACTGTAGAATGACAAGTATTTCTGTGTTTTCAAATATCTGTATAAGTCATAAATCTGAAATAGCAAATTGATTTTATGTAGCATGGTTATGCTATGCATGCACACAGCCTGCCCCATACACACGCACACACACACACACACACACACACACACACACACACAATCTTCCAGCTTGATATACTACCTTGGCAAATTATTTCAACTTAAGGTGATCAGCACTGGAGCCCATCACCAATATGGTTGTTTCCCTTAATTGTACAGAACACTAAAGAAAGCACCTGTGATGTTCCATTCTGGGTATTTGATCACATTAGTATCTTCTTCTTTTCTAACTTGAACTCATAGATGAGATGAGAACTCATCAAAAGATGAGAAAACCATGTTGGGAAACATACAGCAATTTATGAAATATCAGCAGCTAAGCAATTAACATCTGCTCTNTCCNTGGGGAAAAAGGATAAGAAAAGCTAATAGATAGGTTGGTAGGTAGGTAGGTGGGTGGGCAGGTGGAAGGATGGATGCATAGATGGATAGACAGAGAGATAACACTTATGGGGATTATGTGATCCTATACATTGTATAAATGATAATCCTTTGGGGGCAGTGTNTTATGTAGCCCAAGTCCTCAAACTTATTATGTAACCAGGCATGGCTTTGAACGTCTAACCCTCNTACCTGCACCTCTTGAGTGCTGGGATTTCAGGTATGTATCACCATGCCTGGTTTTGATGATTTTTGACAGAGCAACACCTTCTCTGTGGTAGAGCTGTATGCTGTTTTTGAGCCATGAATAGTATATAGCACTAGTTTCCATTCAGATTCAAAGCCGAAACAATAACTATAGCATATTTTTGTTTTATATGAGGAGTATATTCCAAAGCTCTTGAAATTTTAAAGTGTATTTGGAAATTGGCAGGAATGAAGAGTTTAGCAAAGTGCTGTGGTAATATATTGTGTATCCTAATAAAATTTGCCTGATGATCAAAGGACAGAACAAGCCACTAGATTAAACACAGGGGTCAGGCAGTGGTAACACACACCTTTAATCCTAGCACTCGGGAGGCAGAGATCCCTGGGAGTTCAAAGCCATCCTGGATTACATGAGATTGACTCAGTCTAGGAGAGAAACAGAGCCAGGCAGTAGTGATACACACCTTTACTCCCAGCACTTGAGATCTCACACCTTTAATCCCAGTATGTGGGAAGTCATCTGCCTTCAATCCCAGCAATAGGAAGTAAATATTATGGTGAGCGGAGAAAGGTATGTAAGGTGTGAGGAGACAGGAACTGAAGCCTTTTTGGCTAAGGAAGCTCATTCAGCTAGAGGCCTATGGGCTGAGCTCTTTCAGGCTGAGGAGTTGGTGAGGTAAGAGATAGTGGCTGTAGCTTGCTCTGCTTCTTTGATCTTTCAGCTTTCACCCCAATATCAGGCTCCAGGTTTTTTATTAAGAGACCTTTTAACATTTGAGTTACAAAGTACAGTGCATTTGATGGAGGGTGGGCATCAAAACAAGTAAAAGGAGATACAATCTCAAGGGGTTTTGTGGAGTTCATATACCTGTTCTTTCTGAAGCTCATTGGTTTCTATTTTCTGTGATATGAACACAATTGGCTTTCAATATAGGCTTAACATTTATAAACACATAACTATATGTCATTTGTCAGGCACTGTGCTATGTGCAAAGACACAGGCCATGCTTCTAGAATCCTGCCATGAACCCTGGGAGAAATTGTCATCCTGATTTTTCNGATAAGTAAGGGTGGTCTCAACAGAAGCCAACACATTCATACATATGTGACCAATCAGTGGGCATCATAGGCAAGAGAAGTCGGGTTACCTGACCTCAAGTCTATTGCACCTTCCAATAAAGCTAATCTATANAAGAAAAACCCTGAAAACATTACCTTGTACACATTTTCTGATCACTGGAAGATCTAGTCTGGTNCTTGAAAGGGAGATATTCTGTTACAGACTCATTAGAGTGAGGTGATGAAATGTGCAGCTTCCTGCCCTCAGGCTTTGGAGCCAGGCCAGTGTGGACATGCAGGCTGGATCCTTGGCTGTAATGTCATGACTCTGAGTCAAGCTTTATTTTGGTCTAAAGTTCTGAGCTTCAGTCTCCTCATCTACCAAACCAATGTGGTTTGAAGATAAATTTTAAAGGGTTCTGGAAAAATTGGAGCACCATGTGNAAGGGAAACAGCCAGAATTCCCAGGAGATANTATAGATTCTTGATAGCTGTTAGTAGTAACATGAGTGAGAANGGACAGTGAGCTAGGAGATGGTTAAATGAAGGTATTCATTACTGTGTTCAGGNACATGTATAGATGCTCTTTTGAGTCAGGTTGATCACCAAGACCTTCTGTGGTAACTAGCCCTTGAATAGTATCAACAATTTTATGCGATACTTTGCAAGANCATGTTTAGATTTATTTATTTTATCTGTGTATTTTCCCTGAATGTGTATATATGTGCATCATGTTCATGCCTAGTGCCCAAGAAGGTCAGAAGAAGGCATCAGGTCCCCTAGAAGTGGAGTTGTGCATAGTTGTGATCCACTGTGTTGTTGCTGGGACCCGAGCCTGGGTTCTCTGCAAAAGTAATAAGTGCTCTTAACTGATAAGCTTCTCTCTAGCCCCATATGTGATGCTTTTAATGGTCCTATAAAATACAAACCAGATGAGAACATTTTCATATCATATCCATATTTTGATGACTGTTACTATAAGAGAGTGGCATGAATAAGCATGAATTGAGCAGTCCTTAACTCTTTTAAAACTCTATACAAAAATCATTGTAAATATAATCCTAACAGTTTTGGAGGCTCAGTCAAGAAGATGGTGAGCTCAGACTGGGCTACATGGTGAGTTCAAGTTTAGTCCGGGCAACTTAGTGAGATCCTGTCTCAAAATAAAATCTAANAGGCCTAAGGAAATGGGTCGGTGGAGTGCTTGTCTGTTGTGTAAGAGGCCCAGTGTTCAATTTGCAGTCCTTAAAATAGTAATTATTACACATACTGTTTGAGTCATAAAACTTTTTTATTCAACTAATTTATGGGATAGCTGGTTATATTTAAAAAGTATTATTGGTCTCTAATTTGGGAATAGATAGAATCTATCTCCAGTTAACATATGTGTACACAAATTTATATTTTATTAAAAACTGATTATAATACATAAAAGGTTTTCAAACTCCTGGCATAATTNTAGAGTTTTTTTTTATTTCCTGNACTTATTTCAAAATACTTTTTCATATTTCTTCATAAAAAAAACACTGGCATATTTAAAGTGATAACCTTGAATATTTGTCTATGTAAACAAAATAGGAAGGACCCTGCACAAAAATATGAATTAATAGTTTCCAGATCTAATCTTTTATGAAANTGAAATAGATAAATTTAGGAATGATTCATCACTTTAGGATAAACTAAATTTCTGTTGTAAGGGACNGACTTTTGAAGATGATCAATACATATATATTAATAAATAGGATTAAGTAGGTTNCAAGAAGGAAAATTTGTATTTGTAAGCATAAAGAAATAATGCATGTGTTCTGTTCATGTCTGTCCTAATTTACATAGCTATCACTCTCTTAATTAATCATCAGCCTTTTAGACTAAGCACTGCATTTTAATGCTGTAACCTTCAAATCCAAAGACTATGATCTGTCTTGTAGCAAAAACATCCCAGTTCAAATTGTAATCTCATTTTTATCTCTGCTCAGATGATGAACCATGCTTGGAATAATTACAAACGCTATGCCTGGGGCTTAAACGAACTGAAACCTATATCAAAAGAAGGCCATTCAAGCAGCTTATTTGGTGAGTATGATGTGCTTTGTTTTTTTTTGGTTTTGGTTTTTGAGACAAGTTCTCACTCTCTTAGCTCTGGCTGGCTTGGAATTGAGTATATAGCCCTGGCTGTCCTTGAATTCACAGCAATGCTCCTGAGTTAGCCTTCTGTCATAGTTACTTTTCTGTTGCTGTGAAGAGATACCATGACCAAGCCAATTTATAGGAGAAAGGATTTAGTGGGACTTGCAGCTTCAGAAGGTGGTTCATGACCGTCATGGTGGGGATCATGGCAGCAGGAGGCAGACATGGCACTAGAGCTGTAGATGAGAGCTTATATTCTTATACACAAGCAGGAGACAGAGAAATACTAATGGCATGGGTTGGGAAACCTCGAAGCCCACCCCCAGGGACAGACATACCTCATAATCCTTCTCACACAGTTCCATCAACAAGGGTCCATGTACTCAAATATATGAGTCAGTGGGGGGGCATTGTAATTCAAACTATCATCTCTTCCCAGAAATTACAGTTATGAACCACCATTTCTGGCTTCTTATTGAAAGTCTTTTTTCTGAGTTCCCTGAACTTACTAATGGTCAAAAAGCTTGTGGGGTTCTGTGATTCTCCAGGCCCTCTGTGTTGCTAGGAAACTTGAACCCCTGCTGGAACTGTGGAAAGAATGCACATAGTGTATCTTTTAGAAAGAACATCAGCTTTGTGTCAGAGGGACCTGTGTAACTGTAAAACATACTGATGCCCAGGGCTGACTTCCAGGGATGGTGTATGCAACAGGGTTTTAAGGTGTGGGGTGATTCCTGTAGAATAGTATTTAGTTACCTGCATTAAGGGCTTCCTGCCGCATGAAAGTTCTGTCTTTGTAGATACGTTTGCTGAGGCAATGGACCGTGGTGATCCCTTTTGTAACTCGGTTTTGGCTATAGCTTTCTACTGTTTGTTCTGTGGAAGACAAGGCAAGCAGGTTAGGCCAGCTCTTTGAAATTCATCTATCTGCTTTTTTGCTCTCTTGCACTTGGTCCTCACAGAACACTCTGATTGGTACTGTTTTTATTAATAACGTTCCTATTGTGGGAAGAAGGAAAGCACCAGAAACATCTGATGGATTCCTTTGAACAAAGACCTCCTCAGGGCCGACCTCCTGGGCTTGATTTCTTTCCAGCTCTCAAAACTTTAAGTAATGGGGTAAAGGAAAAAAAGAACTCCATGACTGCTGAACTCACCAGCATGACTTTCCATATTTTAACAGAGCATCTTAAATGGTACCAATTCATACAACAAGTAGCAATTTCTGGTGACACTTATGGAGCGATTATTGTATAGTACCACTCTGCCACGTATCATTCAATCTCATTTCTATATACATTTTTGGTGAAAAAAAAATGAAGCACGGAGAAGAACTTTCTCAGAGATAGCCACCTATGCAGTGGTATAATGGAACAGGAACTCCATTGTGACCAACTCCATGTTCCTAATCTTGGTGCCCTGCTTTTCTGTTTCTTAAGGATTTCATCAATTTAGCTCCAGTTCTGTCAGTGGTGTTTGTAAGACGAATTTTTAACCAGTCTTATTAACAAACACACAGAACAAGAAATAGGGGTGAAAATCTGACAGAGATCAGAGGAATTAGGAGCAAGCCACCAGCTAGCCTCACCTTACCAATGCTGCCTCTACTTCCAAAGAGCGAAGTGAAGAGAAGAGAGCGACTTCCTGTCTAACCGGGCTTTTTATGTCTGTCCATTCTGCTGAATTTCCTATCCTCACCAAGCTACATCACTTCCTGTCTGTCTGTACGGACCTCCAGAACTCTATGGCTGATGCTGGGATCAAAGGCATGTGCCACCACCTCCTTCCGCTAGTTTCCCAATGTGACTTTGGAGTCACAGAGAACCAAACGGATTAAGAGCATGTGCTAACTTGCATGACTATTGTTTTACTACTAGCGGCTGGCTACCCGTTTTTCCTCCAATCCTCAGATAAATTTTATTGGAAAACACAGATAAAATATCACCACAGGTGTTGAAGGAGGGAATCCAAGTCATTGCAAGAGTTGATGGTCTAGTGCAACCAACATGCATGTAAGCAGTGAATTGTCAATGCATGAGGTGGTTCAGTAGACACACGGAGTTCCAGGAGCCATTGGGATCTCACGTAGAGAGAAGGGCATTGCAGGGAAGAGTGGACAAAGATGCTGCTCTGTCATGATAATGATTCAGTTCAGAGACAGGGAACTTAAGCTGGGAGTGCCTGCCGCAGAAGTGACTTCAGATGTAGCTAGTGACCAGGTCCCATGAATGAGGAGAGGTACAAGTTAAAGAGAGAAACTGAAAATTCATGGTAAGTCAGAGGACCTTCCCTTTTCAGTATTTGCTTTTTTTATATAACTTTTTTTTTAACCTGAATCCGAGCTGGGTAGATGGCTCTGCAGTTGAATGCACTGGCTGCTCTTGGGGAGGGCCTGTGTTTGGTTTCCAGCACCCACATGACAGCTCACAATTGTCTCTTAAGTCTAATTCCAGAAGATCTGATGTGCGCTTCTGGCCCCCACAGCCACTGCACATATGTGGTTCACAAACACACATGAAGACAAAACACTATACACATAAAATAAATAATAAATAAATCTTTAAAAGTTAATTACCCTATTTTTACTTTCCTCAGTGAATTGATCAGAAAACTCAGTTATGTGTTAATTTGCCATAATCATCATTGTATAGATCGCTTAGTTTTCTGTTAATAGATCTATGGTTTTCACAATAAATTTTAAAAACATTCCAAGTCTTTTTGTTTTCACAGTTTTCACTGGATTTATGAGTAAAAACACATTACCAACCAGATAAGCACTTATTCTTTACAAAAGGCCTCAAATATTCATGTGGCAAGATGAACTGTTAATCAAATGGTATCTGTTCCCATTTTCAAATTAGAATAGGCTATGGAAGATTTTCTTGTATAATAAAATCAACACGTTGGACTTACTGCAAAAATTAGAAGTCCTTATTTTTGAAGGTGAGGAAAACTTTTAATTGCTTTCCTTAGATGCGTCTGAGCCAATGTTTTTGTCTGCAAGTAATATGGCAACCTGTGTATTCTTTCAGCAAACCCTTGAAGAAAGGAATATTTCTTTCCCTTTTGCCGTAGTTTTTCAGGGTGGTTATTCGTTTGCAGTGGCTTATTCAGGATGTGGTTCCTCAGAGCAGCCTGTTTTTCAGGAGACATCTGCTCTGTGAACCTCGTTTTTTGCCAGTCATTAGCATCCAGGGAGCCCTTCAACACTGATCCTTCTTTCTCATGGCTATTTCTTTCCAGTTACTTCAAACTCAGCTGTTTGCCAGGGAAAGGAAAACTTCCTTAACTTAAAAACAATGCTAATGAACATGAGAAGTGACCTGGAGGAGTTGCCACCTCCCAGTTCCTCTGTATAAAAGAAAGAAGAGCTAGGGTTTTGACAGAATTGCTCCTCAGAGAGACCCATTTGTGTTTGATCAGTTATATTCAATATAAAGTATAACAACAACAACAACAAAAAAAAAAACCCAGCTCTTAATGACTGGGAAATTAGAAATCAATGATCATATGAATCTGGTATCATGTTTCAAAATGTGACCTAAGAACATTCCCTTTAATGTTTTCCTTGATGCCATGGTTTTGTTTCCCCTAAAAGCCCTGTATTTTTGAGAACATTGGATTAGAATAAAGTGTGACACTAGACATTTTCTAACTTTCATGTCCTTATCATTATGCAAGATCTGAATTTAGTCTGTTTTAGAAAGTTACTTATTTTAAATATTCTATTACTTCTAGTTTCCTAATGATAGTTTCTCAGCTTGTGACTTAAACAGTATGTGCACTGAAGTGTGTTCCATTTTTATTTATGGATCTGCACTGAATACATGTAGTACTCAGTCTGTCAACAGCCATTCATTGAACATCACTACCACAGTGGAGAATGTGGAATGAAACATAATCTCTGTCTTCTAAGAAGGTTTGTAGACTAAAGGATGACAGAACATGGTGTGTGCCTGAGATGTGTGAAATCTATGTGCAGTGGAAGCTCAGAGCGAATAAACAGAACCTGGGCCTGACTAGACAAGAGAAGGGCACTGGGATCAGTCATGATGTTATCGACGGTGGAGATTTCATGTCAGAGTACAGAACATCTCCTACTTACCCATGCTTTTGTGTTCTGGATTTTCATCACCTGTGGCCAACCGCAGTCTGAAAACATTGAGGAAGACTCTAAAAATAAAAATCCTCACACTTTAAATGGTATATAATCCTGAGTAATACCCTGAAATTGTGACCACCTCCAGCTCTATCCTGGCCTAAATGGGACTCACCCTAGCATCCATACTACATATTACCCGCCCGTCAGTCATTTGGTAGCCATCTTGCTTCATCTCTCTTGGCATTTTATTCTTTGTATCCAAGTCACCCTATTTCACTAATGCTACAAAAGTTCAAGAGTACCATGCTGACAATTTGGGTGTGCCAAAGAGAAGCCCAAAAGCATTTCCTTTAACAATGGATGTACCTGATATTCGGCTTAATATGGAAAGGGAGTGGGAAAATCCTATGCTGAGGTTGCTAAGAGCTACAGTCAAGATGAGTTTTCTGTCCGTGAAACTGGGAAGAAAGAAAATGAAATCTGTGTAAGTTTTGTTGTCCCACATCAAACTGCAAAAGTTATGGCCACAGCGCTTAGGTATTAAAATGGAAAAGGCATTAAATGTATTTATGCTTAGGAAAAGCATAAATATATATAGTATATATGAGGTTCAGCACTATCTGCTATTGCAGGCATCTCCCAGGGTTCTTGGAACATACTGTCTGCAGATAAAGGGTGACTACTGCAATGATTTAAAAGAGCTAGCATGGTGATAATTCTACATCCAGCAAATTTCACGCAGGTGCACTCCAGTGCCACTACACAAAAATAATGACAACTGCCCCTTAGCTTCAGCCTCATTCTTTCTTTTTTCATTAGAGAATACAATCACAAAGGAAGTTTCCAAGAGGTTTAGCCTTTACAACTCGGAGCAAATGTTAAAGATTAGTGTTCATAGCCTATAGCCTATGGAAAAATTTGGTTTGGTATGCTGTATTTTTTCTATTTTATTTTTCTGAAAGAAATTAATACTNTATCCAGTATTACTGTTTGTTAATGAGCTGAGGGTTACTCTCAGCTTTTTCTAGGTATGGTCAGTTTGCATATATCTCAAAAATATTGAAAAGATATTTTTGGTATTTTTCAGGCAACATCAAAGGAGCAACGATAGTAGATGCCCTGGATACACTTTTCATTATGGGAATGAAGACTGAATTTCAAGAAGCTAAATCATGGATTAAAAAATATTTAGATTTTAATGTGGTAAGTTAAATTGAGATTGCTCATTGAGGCCTGAAGTTTTAGCCTATCCAAACCCTGTATGGGACACATTATTTATTANAATCTGCGCCAGTAGAAAAAATTCAACTTTTTATGTATGTGTGTGTGCATGTTGCTATGTGTGCAGGTGTATGTGTACATGTGGGAACTAGAGGATAATGTCATTGGCTGTAATTCCTCTGGGGTCATCACCTTCTTTTCTTCCTTCAGTTTTTGAGACAGGGTCTCTTACTACCTAGAACTTGCCACCTAGCCTAAGCTGGCTAGNCAGAAAACCCAAGGGTCTACCTGTTCACATCTCTGCAGNACTGGGATTACACACACATGCCTCCACACCCGCCTTTTTGACATGGGTNCTGGGGATAAAACTCGGGCCCTCCTGCTTAAGAGGCATGCACTTTGCTGAGTGATCTCTACAGCTCCAAATGATGCAACTTTAAATAGNAAAGGCACTGTCACGCCCTATGNTTCTTAGTTATTGTACAATCATATGTCCTTTTTGTCAAATTAAGGGTAAATCAAAAGAAATAAATATTTACAGTAGCCTACATTATTCAATCTTCCTGTTCAAAATACCANAGCAACCCTATGAGATGGNTGATGCAGCCTCTAAGTCTTATTCCAGAGCNTATGGCTGGCTGTACATTGGAGCTATGACTCTGTCACAGGACCATGTCCCCAGTACTTAATCTTGACATTGTACAAGGCGCACATAATCAGCAGCCACTGTCACTTAACTAAGACTTCCAACTTTGTTGCTCTTGTACTCCTGTTAGTAAAAGAAAAAAGAAAAAAATCACCTACCTCTAGATCTNTGTGCAAAAATAACATAGTCTTCAGCTTTTGGTATATGTGCATTTTTGGCAAATAACCTGAGACCCAGTGTGCTTTGAGGGAACAGTGCAATGGACGGAGANGGGTCCAGTGTTTGATGGCCATGGCTGGGGAGGACTGTGTCTCCTTGGATCTAACTAGACAGTCATTGTTTTGCTCCATCTCCATAAGGATGTGGGCAAGGAANTGATTCTAAGAAAAGGAAGCATGTCAGCCCTGACTCTTTAAAAGTCCTTAACTTATGGCTGCATTATTGGTATTATTTTAAATCAGAGATTACTTTGCAGAAATCATTGTTAAGCCTCTTGTCACTGAAGGTGGAAAAAGCATACTGCATGGTGACCTGGGATGAAGGAAGAGGGTGCTCNTGCCCACCCTCCTGTGTTGTCACTCCTCTGTCCCCATGAAGCATGGACACCAGAGTTAGCCAGAATATTCAAGATTAGTAAAGCAAGTCCTTGTCCATCACTTTGACATTAAACCACATACAAATGACAAGTTTTAATATTCTGTTGCTCCTTCTTTGATTAGTTGTAGCCATGCTGCATTTAGAAGGTCTTAGGGACAGAGTGAAGTTCATGTTTGATCTTCCTGATAACTGACTGTGGAATATAAGAGAGACAATATTCTGACACTATGCAACTTTACAGATCAGTACTAAGCTCTTATTTTATTTTTAATTTTTTAGATTTTCATGTCTGTGAATGTCTTACTTACATGTATATAATGTTTATGTACCATGCATGCGCCTACTGCCCAGGGATNGTGAAAAGGAGGAGTTGGGAGCCCTTGGAACTAGAGTTTCAGATGATTGTGACCCACCATATGGATGTGAGGAACTAATCCTGGTGCCGCTGCAAAAACAAGTGCTCTTGACTGCTGACCAATCTCCAGCCTCAGGCCCTTTCATTTTAAATGTAGAGAGAAATGGGTGTAAAGAACTGGCGGTTCAAATTTACAGAGCCATTGGAAGGAATGTTATGTGGCAGTTCTGATAATTCTAATAGAGCTAAACATGAAAAGGTAGACTAGAAAATTTTCTCTTAATAAATTTATTCCCTTAGGAATACTTAGTAAAAGTAAGTCTTTGTTTCTTTGCTTGCTGGCCTCTATAATGCTAGAGATCAAATCCAGGGCCTCACATGTGCTCGGCAAGCACACTGAGCTGTAGTCCAGTTGCCTTAACGATACTTACTAGTAGAAATGAATCTGGCTACCTACCCCATATGCTCATCCTTCAGCTNTAAGTGATGTCTCTTCCACACCTAGAAACTTTAATAACGCTAGACCTATGAGTAGTCCCAGGCCCCTCTTCTGATTCCTGGGTCCGTCAGTCTGATACATTGTTGTCTGAAACCTCCCTAAATCCCATAGCAATTCTTTGCTCTCAGGATGAGTGGTATTCTGAGCTCTGAACTTGATGGATGAAGAGACTTGGAGGGTACCACTGTTTTATTTTTCAAAACTCAGTACAGAGGCCTCTCAAGGTAATAGACAAAATGTCACTGTAGTAGACATTGATAGGCTAGCCTCGGGCCACTAAGTAGGTGAAAAGAACATTTCTGTGGGAGGAACTCCTGAGAAGGCAAAGAGAATCTAAGTAGGAAATATAAACCAAAGTAGAAGCCAAGAAAAATATGTCACTTGGCCTCCTTGCTGATGGAGTAAAGGAGTTAAGCTATCCTTAAATCCTTATTAAGATGTTGACTTTTAAACTTTTAAGTTTTATCTAAAAACATGCATTTTAGTGCATTGATAATCTGGCTATACTTTTCAAAACATACTTCTAAACATTGTAGCCATGTGTCTCAAATTTCTGTTTATTGTGTTATCTTTTGCTCTCTCTCTTTTTCAGTGTGTGTGTGTGTGTGTGTGTGTGTGTGTGTGTGTGTGTGTGTGGTATTGTGGCAGGTGTTGTATATGTGTGGAGAGACACAAGACATACATGAGAAGCTACAGCAGGACGTTGGGTATCTTCCTCTATTACTTCCCACCTATTGCCTTAAGTCAGGGTCTCTCGTTGAACTGGAAGCTTGCCCTTTTGGCTAGACTGCCTGACTAGAAGCTTGCCCTCTTGGCTAGACCGCCTGACTACAAACTCCTGTGATCCTGCCCCCACCCTAATCCACCCACTTCCACATATCAAGTACTCTAGTAACAGGTTTGTGCTTCCATGCTCAGCTTTTTAAGTGGGTGTTTGGGATTTGAACTCAGGTCCTCATGCTTGCAGAGCAAGTGCTCTGACCCACCGAGTCGTCTCCCTAGCCTTATTATACTATTCATAACATGAGAAGACTTGAAATATTTACTGTGCCTCTTTCTATCAACATTACCATATTTCCCCATTACAAAAATATGTTATCAGGAGGAAAGTCTAGCTTAGTTGGTAGAGTGCTTGCCTATCATTCACAGAATCCTAGGTTCAATCCCCAGCATCATATAAATACTGGCTATAGTGGCACATGCTTGCTAATCCTAGCACTCAGGAGGTAGAGGCCTCAGCTATATGCAACTTTCAAGCCAGCTTGGGCTATGTGAGACCCTTTTGTTTGAACACATGTACCAATAATACAGAGTTAGAGCTTCTCATATTAAAAAGAGTAATGTGTAAGTTCAAGAACGGTGTATGGTTTTTTTTCTTCTTTTCACTGCATGATATAGGTCTTTAGCTTAGTGTTTTCTAGTTAGTTTTTTAAACCACATGTGCGAATTTATCTTCCATTTTCACACTCAACCCAGAGCTTCAAGTGATTGTTTTAATGACTGCTTGATTTTCCTTGAAAACAACACTGAGGATTTATTTTTCCATTTGTGTTAAGGGAGAACAATAAGGCTTANCTAAAATAGAAAAAAATGTATTTCATTTTTAGGGATATCATGTAATATTGTAGCCTAGAGGACATACCATTGCCTGCATTTAAGTCAACACCTTTTCCTTATAAAGTATTTAAACTGCAAGTCCACGGGTTTATTGTTTTGCTGTTCTTACTGTTTGTTTTTCAAGGTAATGCATATAAATGTATCCAATGTTACTGCAAGGGGAGAAGAACTGGAACTGAGATAGAAACACCATTGCTGGGGGTTTAATCNCAGAGTTCCTAAGTGTAAATAAGTTCTCAAATTGAGAGTAAATGTGTGTACATGCAGAATACTCAGTTTATATCACTTAAAATTTACTTCAGCAAACGCTTTTCAGTGGGTTTATATTGCCATTCATGAAAACCTAACAAGTTGATTCATTTGGTAACACAAAATCCAAGTGTCTGTTATGACTGGTTTTAAATAAATCATTGAGTTAATAGGATTTAGAGAGTAAGAGCTAGGGTTCCATTGATGGAGCTTGTATTCAGCTCAGGCATCCTCAGGTGTANAGGTGAGATGGAAAAACGTTTAGTAGACTCTGATGAGCTTTGTGATTTCAATTCAGTGTAAGCCTAGAATAAAGAATCTAGATTTGTATTTAGTCATCACCCATTCATTCATATGCTAATTATTTTCCAAGCTCTTCCTAAGGATCAGTGACTTACACTTCAGGAGCTTCTCTAGGAGGAGAAATGGATGCCTTAGCTGGAGCTGTGTTACCTGAGGAAGATAAGGAGAAAGGCAAGACAGGCCAGGGAACTGTAAGAGGTTAGCACTTGGTGATTGATTGATTGATTGATTGATGCTGATTGGTATTTTGCATAGGTTATTTCAACTTCTGAAGAAGAGTAGTGCTATTTTCTTTTATAGAGGAACATAGTTAATTAATCTTCCCAGGGTTGTGCAGCCACCAGGAGCCATGGTGAACAAGGTCTGTCAAATTCATTCACCCTGTTTTGTAGTGGCGAGGAGATACAAAAAGTTGAGAAATACATACACATCCTAAGCATCTTAGTCTATGGCTTAGGCATGTAATCTTCATGTCACTGTGCTTATTAGATCTTGCCATTCAGTAAGAATTCAACCAATGCCTATGGTACAAAAGAGCTGTCTGTCTTGTCCTACTTCCTGACTGAATGTGGGAGACTGAGTTGGAAGGCATGCCTATGGAATACAGCAGTGGCTGTGCTGTCATTTTTATATGCAAGCGCAGATGATCTAGACGACATTAAACTACCCCCTGCATTGGTTTGTGGTGGATCCTGCTATAGGAACATGATAAAAGAGGAAAATGGTACAGTTCCTGTGAGTGCTACTCAGTTCAATTCAGAGCCTCTCATATTACCACTTTGAAAAAATACTGTATTAACTAAGAGGTACTGAAAATTATCTTTAGTAACAGAATTTATAGAACATGTAGAAATTTTCTCTGGCTAGCAATCCCTTACATGAAGTGTCTGAACACAAAAGCTCGATAGAAGCTGCCCTTACAATGTCTTTCAGCACTGTAATAAAGTAGTTCTTGGTGTGGGAGCTGGGGTTTTCTTTGGTATAGACAAGAATAGAGTAGATTGGCTTGCTCCAGACACTAACACTGACGTTCAGCAAAGTGCAGGGTTCTTTCTGCCTGTGATGGAATGATTCCCATACATTTTACATGATAGAGGTGTTGGTGGCAAGGTGACTTTTTGTTTTTTTAACTTAAAGGTCTCCACTTTAAACACATTCCTAGGTTTCACTTTAAATATGTACGCGAAACAAGCTGTGGGAGTCCTCTGAGAAAGACGTGAGTCCATGTTAGCCCCAATGCTGTGTCTTCTTACATGCCTGGATGAGGATTTGGCTATCTGCCCCACAGTTGCATGCCATGAAGCATGAAAGAAGTGACATTTTTCTTAACTTTGCTCTTAGAAAAGATTTGTTTTTAAGCAAAATTGTATCCTGATTGGTGCAGATCTCTGAGTTAATTATTCTGCTCAATAGAATCATGAGGTGTTTACCATTTGATACTGAGGGATACCTGGCCAGGAGTAACTATTTAGGTCATGGCCTTTAAGAGGAATTTGTCACTCTGGTAGTGATTACTGATAGATTCGTACCACTACTTGGATCCTTTCTGGACCTTCATGGCAAAACCAGCCTATTAACATAGACCGTGTGGTTATTTGCCTGTCTTCGTAGATTTAAGAGTTAAAACACTGTTACCAATCTTAAGACATGTATTCTGCTATTTATGAAGCTAAGAACTGTAAGGGCACACAATGAGGAACAGTACACACTACTACACTTTAAGTTTTACTCTTACTCTTAATCCATGAAGTGTGAAGCAGTAGACATTCTGAAGTAGCATTCTTTAAGGATGCGTAATTACTGGTAAACCCGAGCCAGGAGTATAGGCAATTCTTCTAACTAGAGGCCTTGGTTTTCTGTACCAAGCAGTGTTATCATATGTGTGGGTACAGTAGCATTGCTCCTGGACATAATTGCTACAGTGGATTGTAGTGGAGGAAGTCTTTATTAATCAGAGGCATTGCACTGGTATGCAGTGGAACAGCTGTTATTGAATCTTGTGTGTTTGTTGTGTGTTATACTAGCACAGAAACCCATGCTTACAGATCTCTGAGTGGAAACCTGACAGAGTTTGGTGGAATCGTTGGTAAAAGAAGAGTTTCTGAATTTAGGGATCAAATGTTCTCTTCCAATCGATCTTTTCAACTCAATGAAAATGTTGCGCTGTGTAGAATCTTAATAGTTAAAGTCTGACCAAGCTTTATTATAAATGACTATCTTATGGCCTGGAGACTCAAAGAAATAAATTACCTTCTCAAAGGAAGCTTATGGTTTTGTAGTTTCTCAGGCAAATGGGAGCTGGGGCTGACTTTGCTCTAGAACCGTCATATCTTTTTATTCTCCTGGCCAAGCCTGTGATTTTGCTTACTGGGCTCTATTAAATATCGTGCTATGGCTAATTTTGATGGATAAGTTGCTCATAAAAATGAAACCTAACTGGAATTTCTTGTGCTCTTTAAAATGATGTCTTGCCTAGTGAAAATCTCTTAGACAGTCATTTTAAAAGGGGTTGTGAAGGGGTCACTTAATTTGTCACCAAATTAGTAGTAGTCTTCATATCCATGGTTCATGATATGTTGACTAGGATGAAGCTTTTCCCAGGACAGCTATGGGGCAAGATGTTAATTTAAGAATTAGGAGAGGAGAACATGTATTTTTTTTGCCCCATTTTAGCAATCTCTTGTCAATTTATCTCATAATTTTAGATGTCTAATAAATTGGAGATAAAAAATTAAGAGAATTCATGAACTTGAGATTGAACTTAATGGTCTAAGGAACGCAAGTTACAGGTACTGTCCTAGTCAGGGTTACTATTGCTGTGATGAAACACCATGACCAAAAGCAACTTGGGGAGGTAAGGCCTGCATATCTTGAGTCACAGTCCATTGAAGGAAGCCGCAGCAGGAACTCAAACAGGCAGGAATCTGGAGGCAGGAGCTGATGCAGAGGCCATGGAGGGNTGCTGCTTACTGGCTTGCTTCTCTNGGCTTGCTCAATCTGTTTCCTTATAGAGCCCAGCACCACAACTTCAGGCTGGGTGGCCCCACCCACAGTGGGCTGGACCCTCCCCCATCAATCACTAATTAAGAAAGTTGCTGTAGGCTTGTCTACAGCTTGATCTTATGGAGGCATTTTCTCAACTGAGGTTCCGTCTTCTTGAATTATTCTATCCTGTGTCAAATTGACATAAAACTAGCTCTTGTCAACTTGACACACAAACATATCACTGTTAAGCCATAACCTTTCTTTCTTGTTCCTCCTCAAGATCACATATTAATATCAATATTACAATGTAACATTCAAAGTTTTGAAAGACCTACAGGCTAAAAATTTAAACACTCAAAACTTAAGTCTTTAAAAATATCCAGTATCTTCTAAAATTTAAAGTGTAAAACTCCAAAATCTCTTTAAAAGTTCAGAGTCTCTCAAATGTGGGCTCTGGTAAAATNAAAAATAAATTAAATACTTTCTTACTTCAAGGGGGGAAAACCAGGGCACTGTTACAATCTAAATAAAACAAAACCAAACTCCAACAATGTATGTAAATAATTCAGTGTCCAGTATCCAGGATCCACTGACGACCTTCTGGTCTCCTCCAAAGGGCTCGGATCACTTCTCTGGCTCCACTCTCTGCTCTGCACACAGATTGTCTCCTAAGATCAGGACGGCTCCACTCCACAGCTGCTGCTTTTCTTGGTGGCCATCTCATAGTACTGTCATCTCCAAAGTGCTGGGGTCCCTTGCTGCAGCTGGGCTGGACTTTGACTCAGTAGCCATTCCTGGGCTCTGTTAAGGTACCCCAACCCTGCCACACAGCCTCAGCTGCTCTTGACTCGTTCATGCCCCCTGGGTGACCTTTACACTACTGAGTATGGCTGCCAGCACACGATACAATCCTGGCTGCCTTTGGAACACAGCTTCTTTGTGATAACTCTAAAGGAACACTTCCTGGAAGATTCCACCCCTACAGTGCTGGTCTCTTCTTAATCACAGCTAACTTCTTAGCTCCACCTGACCAGCATTGATTATCCTAGCAAAGTAAAGGTTTCATGTTAGTGGTACTGGTATCTTCTTAATCACAGCCAGTTCTTCAACCCCAGCTAACCAGAACCACAGATTCTTAATTCAAAATATTCAGCAGTCCCAATAGAGTCTTTACATGACTCTCAAAATTCCCTCTGGAATTTAACAAGCCAGGCCTCCATCATCTCCATTTCTCTCAACACTCATCTTCCAACCTCTAAATACTCAATGGCTTTTCTAGCTCCAAAGTTCCAAAGTCCATCCACAGTCCTCATATACACATCTAGATGTGTATAAGAGACAGCTGTTGCTGTGATAAAACACTATGACCAATAGCAACTTGGTGAGGAAAAGGTTTATTTGGCTTACATATCCTGGGTCACAGTCCATTGAGGGAAGCCCAAGCAGGAACTCACAGAAGAGTGCTGCTTACTGGCTTGCTTCCTATGGCTTGCTCAGTTTGCTTTCTTATAGACTCCAGGACTACCATTCCAGACTAGGTAGGCACTAACCACAAAGGGCTGGACCCTCCCCCATCAATCAAGTGATTAAGAAAATNTGCTACAGACCTNCTTACAACCTGAGGCATTTTCTCAGCTGAGGTTCCCTCCTTTCAAATGACTCTAGTGCTGTCTCTTATACACATCTAGATGTGCAAGTTGACATAAAACTAGGCAGTACAGCTATCAAGAGAGGCTCATAACTAAAGCATGTTTTCTCAATGACCTACAGTACTTTCCTCCTGATATTTTCATGTAAATTTAATTATACCACCTATTTTCTTAAACTTAAGCATGAATCTGTTGGAGTATGTTCTATGATTGCATAGCCATGCTAGAAGAAAAACGAAAGAGTCTCTAATCAAGATTTATTTAAGAGTATATTATATCTTCAGATATTTTCAACCTATAGTTGCTAATCAGTGTGACATTAACAGGCCTATGCAGTTTAAACTAAGGGCTGAATATACTTCTCAAACTGGGAGTCCTATAAGACTAGATACTAGATGCTATGGAATATATGGGGTAGATTATTACAGTGCAGTCTTAAATGGAATATTTAAGGAGACAGTTAAATTAATTTAATTTTACCTGTAAAGTAGTTGGTATAATCTTATCCTTTGTATGTTAGGAGATTTTAGTGTTGTAGGTTGCTTCATCTACAGTCTTTCCCATGCCCCGTCCACACTTCTGTCCTTAGGGTAAGTGAGTGGAAAACTTGTTTAGAACATCTTGATGCGGGAATGTTGAGAGGAGAAATGTGAGCTCCTTTGTGAGGTTCAAGAAGACCCATAACAATAAAATAGTATTGGAATAATAGATTTTCTGGTAAGCCCAGGGAAGGCAGNCTTTGTTTAGGCTAAGCTGACATGGGGTGCTAATGGCAGCAGCTGTCTACTGCATGTGTCACTCTTTCCAGGTACTGTGTACTGACTGCCTGACATTCGTGGGCTCAGAGTGTCTTGTTGGGAATTCATTCCTATCTTTTACCAGTAANAAAACTGGTGTTCAGAGAGAGCAAACCAGTTCTCCGGGGATTTCACACTCAAAGAATCAGCCTTCAACCTAACTTTACTAATTTACACCAGAATTTTTAGTTAATTAACTAATTGATTTATCAATGTATGTGTGTACATGGCNTGAGACGCGCGTGCATGTGTGTGTGTGCGTGTGTGTGTTTTGCATGTACAGAAGTATGTGGCTGTCTTCTATGACCCTCTGCCTTATTCCCTTGAGATATCTCTCACTGAATTGGAATCCAGCTGTTCTGGTTATGCTGGCTGGCCAGGGACAGGGAGCTCCCAGGCCCTGCCTTTCTCTGGTCCCTAGTGCTGCACTTACAGTCACACATAGCCATGCCCACCCTTTTGCATGGGTGCTGGGATTCAAACTCAGGCCCAGATACTTGTATAGCAAGCACTCTTACCCACTGAGGCATCTCCCTAGCCCCAGGCCAGCATTTTCATAGCTGCTAACCATTTTGTTAGAGTATGAAATTTTATCCCTGCACCCCCTCCCCTTTTTTCACCTAGGGTTCTATAAGGAATGACCCAAAATGTCCAAATGTCAATCTTCTGGCCTAAAAGGTAATATAGCCTAGAATATTATGAGAGCTCAAACTAAGGTTTGTAAATCATGTAGCTTTGGAATAAATGAGGCAGAAGGAATTGTAATGGAGGTGTGTGTTCAGATGTAGTTCTGGTTTCCAAGCACAGGAAGATGGGGACAGCTCAGAATGGTGATGCTGTGATANTCTTGAGCAAGAGTTTCAAAGACAAGGATCTTCTAATCACTGGGAACCTGCATGGCTTCGACTAACAGTCCAGTCTTTGCCTTGGGCTCCCTAGATGATTCAGTCCCTGCAACTCCAATGTCCTAGCCGCTGACCTTGAGCACAGCACTTTGCAAGGTTATCTTTCAGTATCTTATAGCAGAGCAAGATAAATAGAATGCAGGTTCTGAAATACACACAGAGCTGGATCAATAGCTGCTTGAGTAACTGCATCCAATAAGTGATGGATGTCTAGATTGAGATATATTTCTGATTTCAATTGACATAGCTCAGTTCCCTGCCTTGCAATAATTTTTATCAGATGTCTATAGAAAGGTCCTGACTATCCAAAGTTTTCGTAGGAGGAATAGGGAAAGCATATGTAATGAGCCCAAAGCCAGAATAAGGAAATAAAACCATCTCAATAGGCTTCAGTAAGTGAAAATANGAGGACCCAATCTCTGGTTTAAAAAGTAAAATATGCAAGTACAAACTGAGGCAGATATGATTTAAGGACATAAAATCATTAGATTTTATTAGACATTATTTCTCTTAGATATGAGAGATAAGTTNTATGAGCCAAACTAAATTAATAAGTTTTCCCTTTTCCTTATCAGAGGTTGTGTGGGCTAACAGCAGTGTTTAAATGATCCTCATTCACTGATACACTTCGGTGATAAGTGGCACAATACAGAGGGTGTTTAATCAAAATAGATAGTNGCAAATCACAAATTATTCAGTACAATCAAACAAACAGCATGGTTTTATCCAACTTTATCTAACAGTTCTCTCTAACTTCTTTTCATAAGCTTTCTTTCACAGGAAGTTTTCTTAACTTATGTAAGAGCTTCAATTATTAGATCCCTATCCATTGAGGGAGCACACGTAGAAATAAAACAGTATACCTCTTCTTTGTTTCTGGAAATGTTTTCTAAAATGTAGACTGTGAGTGTAAGGAACATGTCAGNGTTTGNTGCTATGTTCATAGGACCTAGGTCTGGGCCTGGCACATAGTAGTTGCTTAATAAATGATCCCTAAAGNTGATACCATCTCAAATGATTTTTCTAAGTTCATCTGCTAGATGCTGGCTCCATACATTCTATTTTGCTCCTAGCCTTTNTCTTTGTCTGTGAGTGGTTTGGTATTGAACAGAAGTGACAGTTACTTAGTAGGCCCAATGAAGTATGCCTTATATCTACTGGAGGTCAGCTGTGCTAATAACCTAATTACAAACTACAAGACAGATGTACTTAGCAGTCAAATATTATAGAATCATAAAACTATTGGCAGTAATTACTACTTATGCATCACAATNATTCNACCATTAATAATAAGACATGGTACATAGTCTGTGAGGTATCTGTAGAGGTCAAAATAGCCAAGTTTTGGGCCGTGAATAAGCACACTTCCATTCAAATCCTNATTCTACTACTGTTGTGGGAACTTCAAAAGGTCACATTAATCACTATAAGCCTGGCTTGTTTNTCCATCCGNAGACTGGACATAGGAATAGTAATTAATTCCTAAGATCAGTATGAAGATTAAAAGACATAAAGAGATGGTTGAAGCCTCTGCCACACTGTAAATAATAAAAGTGAGCTCCTATTGATATAAATAAGAACCACACCAGCAATGACAGCTCACATTATTATCACCTTGATGCCAAGACAGAATGTCATCTCCGAGCTGGGGCTNTGGGAAGGCAAAGGCAGAAAGTAGCACTGGAACTCAAGTCCCTGGCTTTACGTCCATTAGCATTCTGTNTGTGCTGCTTTAACATAATGGGAAAAGATTGCTAGCCTGGTGTGGAGCTAGCAGCCACACTACAGTCTGATTGGCCTTTCAGGATGAAAAAGCAGGCAAATGAGTGAAGTAACAAGAACACAGACNAGGAAAAAATAATAATAAAAGCCCTGATCCCGTTGCATTTGTACAGATACAGAATATCAATTATTCAGTCTGCTTCTGCATACAAGAAGGAAAGAATTCCAGTTGATAGCACTTTTACAATTTTACATTGAGTCAAAATTATTTTCTGTCTGCTTAACCATATTTTGAGACCATTTACAGGGACTTGCTCTCNTATAGGTGCCTCTGGGCAAGCACACAGGTCTGGACAGACTTTAAATTACTGCAGCCTCTCATACCATGTACTTATGCATAAACCTCCTTCATTTTGTTTCCACAGAATGCTGAAGTTTCTGTTTTTGAAGTAAATATACGCTTTGTCGGCGGACTGCTGTCAGCTTACTACTTGTCTGGGGAAGAGGTAAGTTGCAAAATAGTATAGAAAAGTGAATTATGAAATGTCTCCAAATTACTCTTTGTTAAATATGCCATTTGTGGCATGGATTTAGGGAAAATCAACTAAATTTGCATGTTCCAATGCTCAATTTTATTTCTCAAAATATCTGCTAATTAAATGAACAAGCTGGGAAGTTTGACAGTTCATATTGCCAGGTTAAGGTAAGCCTTTAAAAAGGCATGGCTCCATTACACGGTGTATGCAATGATTAGGAGTACAAATTCCACATGTCTGCAGGCACATTAAAGGTGTTTAGTGTAATGGCAGGCTAGTGGGTGAATTTTTGTCTTGAAATTTATTTTAATGTTAGTATGTAAACTTAGTAAAAACATTTTTAAGTGAAGAAAGCATGACAAATAAGATATGAAAATTATAATACTTGTGAAATTGAGGGGCTGAGGCTCTGAGCTTGCCAGCACATGGTCCTGCAGGCCAGTGTCCCTGTGAGAAATGCTTTGTTCTCTTCCTGAGTCAAGGCTTAATGAATTATCTGCTGCTTGGGGCAAAGCAGGGAGTTTTAATTTTCTTTTTTTTTCTTTTTTTTTTTGGTAGATTAAAGACTTTTGTATCATGCTCATAAAGGACACTGATGCTATTTTCTTGAAAGCATTTGGATAACTTTGTGAATTATGTGAAGTGTCCACTCAGAGTTTTAGGAATGGACTCACCTGTAATATTGACAGTGTTAAAAGCTGACATCAAGGAAAAACAGTCACATATTTCAACTGCATGTCAATCAGATTTACGTTAGCCTCAGCATTCTGGCTGGGGGAAGAGCAGATCTTAGCCTGTGTAGTATTTCATGTATTTCTGTGCTTCAAACAGATTTAAGCAGGGTAATGAATGTTTAATGAGACAGGCTGCTTGACTTTGCTCCTGTCTCTAAGGTGCTTTTCTGATCATAGCGACCGCACTCTTCTGTTTCCCCTCTCTCTTTGGATTTTATTCTACCATATCTTTTTTTTCTTTTAAAGTATGTAGATGGCCCCCGAATCCGCCTATGTCACCCTGTCTTAAGCATCTTTCCAGCCTGGGAAACAGAGCCCTGTGCTGTGTATTTCTCCTTCCTCGCTTTCCCCAGAGTTTCCCACTCTGTTATCATCTGTCCAGTCTAGTTTAGCATCCCCAAGCTGGAGCCAGGCTATTTTTAAGAAGTAGCGCTCGAATGAATTTTTCCTAATAAACAGGTCTCTGAGCATCCCAAGCCTAGATCTTCTCATTGTTTTTGACATGGTGTGCTAGGATGACCTTGCTTTTATGTTCCTTCATAACTTATATGTCGATGTCATAATGTNGAAAATATGGAGTTACAGAGAATANAGAAAGAAATGAATGTGTATTTCTTCCAAAGATGCATCCCTTTTCTTAAGTTTTTATTTTATTTTTACTTATTGTTTCAAGATTCTATATGTATGAGTATTTCTATTTCTATGAATATTTGATATATATGTGTGTACTTATCTAAATGAAATGTCCACAGGTAATGTCATTTGTCTATAATTGGAATAGTTAGCTTAAGACCTTCTAAGAAATTTTATTAATATTTTTATTTTTGAGATTATAAAATAGTTGCATCATCTCCCNTTCCCTTTTCTCACTCTGAACCCTCCCTTAAAACCCTGCTTCTTTAAAATGTATGACCTCTGTTTTCATTAATTGTCATTATATATGTAAGTGTATATATACATAAATTTATGTGTGTGTATATATAATTACTAAATACANACATATACATAAATACAACCTGTTCAGACTGTACANTNTTACTTGTATGTATATATTTTTAGGTCCACTGTTTGATAACCATAAGATAACCATTTGGTGTATTCATTTCTGTGGAAGACCATTTCTTCTACTCTCAGCATTTCTTAGTTGCCTGGAAAGNGTTGAGGCCTCCTGCGCTTCCCCCTATCCGTATTACCATGTTTACTAGTGTGGTCTTTATTCAGCTCATTTTTAAGCATTCAGGTTGATTAGACATTGTGGATGTAGCTTCTGTCATTTCTAAGAGACATAATCTCATAGCAAAACCCGTTCTTCTGGCTCTTTTACAATCTCTCTGCCCCCACATCTGGGTCTGGGCTACTTCCTGAGCATTAGGTACAGATGTTGTATTGTAGATGGATCAGTTGGGACTGGGCTCTACAACTCTGCATTTTGATTGGTTGTGGCTTTCTGCTGCAAAGAGAAGTTCCTTTGATGAGGGCTGAGGATTACATTAATTATCTGTAGCTATAAGAACACATATTTAGAAGTTAAGAGATTATTCTGGTTTAGTAATGTGGCAGCTGTAGGTTCTCCTCCAAGATCCATGACTTCACTAGCTCTAGGTGGTTGACTAGGATTCCAGTATTAGGCATGATTTCCCTCTTATTGAGCAGGTCTTTAAGCTCAATTAGAGAGCTGTGTTTACTGCCAAGGTATGCGTACCACTACTGCACCCCTGGGGCTTTTGTGCCATGTTGGTCTTGTTATTGCTTCATAGCTGTAGTAGCTGGGTAGGACTCTAGGTTGCTTCCCACCTTTGGAAGCTTGCTTGGAGCCTTCTGGTACCATGAAAACTAATCCTCAGAAACTTGAGGCTTTCAGGTCAATTCCAGCTCTGGGGCCTCTGGGGCCTGTGTTTGAAATGTGTGGTATCTTCAGCAGTAGAAACTTGCCTTCCTCTTCTGGGGGAACATTTGTTGTTCATGTATAGAAAGGGCATTGATTTATGCAAGATGATNCTATAGCCTGACAAATTGTTGAATTTGTTTGTTATTTTTAAAAATTTTCTCTTGAGACTTTTCTTGGGGGGAGGGGTATCTCTAATATGTAATATCACGTGATCTGTATGTAAATAGGGATAGCGTGACTTCTTCCCTGTTTGTATTCCTTTAATTTCCCTCTCTTGTCTTATTGATCCAGATAGTTCTTCAAGGACTATATTGAAAAGGAGTGTTCTAGTGGACATCCCTGTCTCATTCCTGACTTTAGTGTAATTGTTTCATGTTTTTCTCCATTTAAGATGATATTGACTGCTGGTTTCTCATGTATAGCATTTTATTATGGTTCTCTCTAGNACTAATTCTCTAGGACTTTTATCATGAGGGCATGTTGGCCATTATCAAAGGCTTTTTTCTAAATCTATTGAAATGATCACGTAGTTTTTGTTATAAGTCTGTTTATGTAGTTTATTACATTTATTAACTTGCTTATGTTGAACCATACCTGCTTTTCAGGGATAAAACCAACCTAGTAATGGTGTACAACCTTTTTCATGTGTGTCTGTATTCTGTTTGCAAGTATTTTATTAAGCAGCTATTAATCTATTGCCATCAGGGATATTGACCTATAGTTTTCTTTTTTAGTATGTCCTTATCTAGTTTTGGTATCAGAATGATACTGGTTTCATAGAAGGAATTTGTAACTGTTCTTTCTCTCTCTTTTTTGGATGGTTTAAGAATGACTGGCTATGGTTTTTTGTTTTGTGTTT
>LZPO01008555.1:46639-58720 GCA_001675575.1 Neotoma lepida | reverse complement strand
AAAAAAAAGAGAAAAGAAAAAGAAAGAAAATATTCCTTTGGTGTTGTATTAATCAAGTTTCAGCAGGAAAATGGGCCCCATGTGATTCCAGTCTCTGCTGAGTGTTGTCAAGCAACCNTGTTCAGCGGTAATCCTTCCACTACATGTATTGACTTCTACAGAGCTTCTATTGAANGTTTAACTGACCTAAATTAGAAGCATTGATCATTTATATTCATGGGAAGGCACATAGGCTCTGTTTTTCTTTCTGTGTGTCTCAGATTAAAACATATGCCTCTATTTCAATATAAACAGATTTACTTGGGCAGTGCAAAGGAATCTTACAATCTAATAACTTTTAAGACAAATATAATTCTGCTTATCCAGGTGGTAGAGTGCAAGTAATAATTGTACTTATCCAGGTGGGAGATAAGTGATAAGTACCCTATATATTTTTTTAATTATTTATTTATTTTACATCATGGCTGCAATTTCCCTCCCTCCNGTCCTCCCAGTCCCTCCTCCCACCCCTTATGCCTCCCTCTGTGGTGATATTTTATTTGTGCTCTAACAAATACAGCTTGCCTGGGGATCAGAGGACAAAGCCAGCCACTATATTAAACATAAAAGTCAGGCAGTGGTAGCACACGCCTTTAATCCTAGCATTCGGGAGGCAGAGATTCATCTAGGTATCTGTGAGATCAAGGCCACACTGGGAACAGAGCCAGGTGTGGTGGCACACGCCTTTATTCCCAGCACTAGTTAACCATAGAGGTCTGGAGGTCTATACAGACAGACAGGAAGTGTTGGAGCTGGTGGGAAAGAGGAAGTGATGTAGCTGGGGAGAGAGAGGAAGTAAGAGGGCAGGGCGCAGAAAGGTATATAGGCGTGAGAATACAGGAAGCAGCTCTTCTGGGCTGAGGATTTCCTAGTGGTAAGAACTTGTGGCTGGTTTGTTCTATCCCTCTAATCTTTCAGCTTTCACCCCAATATCTGTCTCTTATACACATCTAGATGTGTATAAGAGACAGGGGGTATATAGGCGTGAGAATACAGGAAGCAGCTCTTCTGGGCTGAGGATTTCCTAGTGGTAAGAACTTGTGGCTGGTTTGTTCTATCCCTCTAATCTTTCAGCTTTCACCCCAATATCTGGCTCCAGGCTTTTTTTTTATTAATAAGACCTTTTAAGATTCATGTTTCATCCCTCCTNCCACTCCTTATGCATTTCTATTCAGAAAAGTGTAGGTTCCCAAGGGCATCAATAAAACATGCCGTATCTTAATAATTAGTATGATCCACATAGGCATTTAGTATTTCTTTGTGTTGGGGNNACTCAAAATTCTATTAGCCATTTTGAAATATACAACTATTTTATTATGGATTACTGTTACCCTACTTTTTAATATTGATCATTCTATTCAAACTTCAACCCCTACCTGTTAACCATCTTCCCTGTTCCCCTCTGCAACATTATTAGCTTCAACATATAAGTAATAAAGGCAATATTTCTCTTTATGTACCCGATTAATTTCTCTGAAAATATTTTTCTCTAGTTACCACAAGTGGCTTCAAACAACAAGATTTCACTCATTTTATGGTTAGATTATATTCTGTTGGTCTTCTCTAGCCACTTTTATTTACTCATTCATCCATTATCCTCATTGTTGTGTCCTTGGCATATTGGCGGCTGTGAGCAGTGATGTNGTAACTGTGGGAGTGAAGATGGTTTCTTACATACTGATTATTGGATCATTTGATAGTTCTATTTTTTAAATTATCTCCATATTATTTTCAATAACAGCTTTACTAATTTTCATCCCTAATAATAGTGTATGAATTTGTTAGCTTTCTCTTTGATCAAATACCTAACAAGAAGCAACTTTAGGGGAAGTGTCTATGTGCCTTGTAGTTTATGTTACATAGACACCTTTATTATAGAGAGGAAATGGCCGCAGGTATATGGAGCAGCTGGTCACACTTTACCTGTAGTATAAAAGAGAGCAGAGACAGCAAGTGAGATGGTAATAGAAGCTCCAGTCCCATTACTTTATCCAGTGAATCCCCACATCCTGAAGCTTTCNCGTCCTTCCGAAAACAACACCAACAGCTTGAAACCAATCATTCAACCATATGAGCCTGTGGANATATGCCATATTCAAACAATTACAGTGTGGGAAATTCCACTTTCTCCCTAGTCTCACCTTCATGTATTCTTTTATCTATTTTTTTTGTTTGTTTTTGTGGTTTTTGATTTGTTTTGTTGTTGTTTTAGACAAGTCTCACTGTATAGCTCTGGCTATGCTGGAACTCACTATGTACACCAGGCTGGCCTTGATTCACAGAAATCCATCTGTCTATGCCTCTGCTTCTGAGTAGTGGGATTAAAGGAGTATGCCATTATTCCTGGCTCCTTTTGTCTTTATATTTTTTATACCAGCCATTGTAATTGGAGTGAAGTAGTATCTTATCGTTCTGATTAGTGTTTGCCTAATGATTAATAGTGTTGCTTACTTTCTAATTTCTGTGAATATTTAAGTTACTGAGGCTTACACTCCTGAAGGTAGATGTTTCACTAGGACCCTACACAGTGTCTATGCTAAAGCTCTTATATCTACTACATCTTCATCTTCTGGAATACAAGTCAAAACACCTTAGNACCTTTGTGGCATGTGAGGGACTGAACTTCTGGTAACCCTTAGTTAACCATTAACATACAGATTCGAGGGTTTTAGAAGGATGATACTTTCAAATAATGTGAGGGGAAAATGAATCTCATCTTTAAAACTCCTTTTTTTTATATAACTTTTATTTGCATGAAGTTTGTGCATCACATATGTGCCTGGTGCCAATGGAGAAGAGTGCATCAGATCCCTTGGGAGTAGAATTACAAATGGTTGTTAGCTGCTGTGTGGAGGCTGGGAATCAGCCCTCAGTCCCCTGGATGAGGAGCAAGTTGTCTTAACCACCAAGCCATCTCTCCAGTCCCCCAAAGGAACCTCTTTAAAGTGCATCTATTAAATGAAATATGTAAGAAAATAAATGAAATAGATAAAACTAAGAGAAAAACAGAAACCTACATACAGAAAAAAAATCCTGAAGTAATAGTCCAAGACTTGATAGAGTTAGAAAACTTGAATTTAAAAGAAAATTTACAAGAGAAATACAGAATGATGATTGATTTATGAATATGTTTAAAAATAAGTCTTTAATTGCCTTTAAAAATCTGCTGACATGTACTAATTGACAAATATTNATGCACTTAGTTATTACTGTACCATTCATTACTCAGTTACACTTAAAGTTGCACCAAAACACTCAAAATTTTGAAGGGCTCATTGAATATCAAATCGAAGAAAAATCAAGTATATCTTGCCATAGCAAGCCATAGTGTTATTTTGCCTAAATCTCTGACCACACNACAGANGAAGTACATAGTGTTCACAAACAATGGAAGTTAGAAGTCAAATATCAAAATTTAATTTGGCCTTAGCAGATGGAGTATACTCAATCAATCACTGTGAATCTACTCTCTTGCTTCAAGTTAAAGGAAGTGAGGTGACAAACAAGGATTTTAAGAATTAAAACTTGTCATCCAACACCTGATTCAATAAAGGTGATTTTCTCACAGCCACACAATGATAAGCACGGCAACTCTGATTTATGAAGCTAAGTAGAGCTGGGATTGGCTTCCACTTAGATGGGGATAAAAGAGGTGATTGATCTCTGTTATAGCAACCCAATGTGGCATTTTCTGTAAGTGGGAAGAATGGATAAGACTTTGCAGGGGGTTCCAGAGACCTTGATGCCATGGTCTCATACATTCAGTCTCTCATACTCAATATTATTGAAATTTAAAACTACCATCCTCATTAAGCCAGTGACGGAACACAGCCAAAAGAATGATGCATGGTGAACAATGCCTTGGGGAACTGTGAGAGAAACTCCAGCTAAAAAAAAGGCAGAGGGCTTTTACCTCATCTCATTTTGTTCCCTGGATTGTTCTTGGATGTGATTTCATGCCTCTTATGTTAAAAATTTGCATTCAGTTCCTAAGAATTTTTTTCTTGTTGGATGTCAGAACATAGCTATAGAATACCATCTGGTGAAAGAATATGCTAACTGTCCCCACTGTGCTCGCTATGACCTTCTGCCTTGCTTTCTTGCTTTCCCAGATATAATCTATAGTATACACAGGCAATTGTGTTTAAATTTGTTTGTCCTGCAAAAGTTCTGAGAAAAGGCTGCTTTGTTAATATTTAGTATGTGCTTACTGGTGCTTATTTATATGTTTTTCTGATCATGTTTTCCTGAGCATGGTTTTGGGAACTCAAATAACCTTCCTTGGATCATTGCTTTCTTTGTTTCATTCATATATAAAAGTGCAGTGAAACTTATGTAAGGCTGCCTACAGCATCAGACTGTACTTTGTCCCATTCTTTCAGGTCCTCAGACCCCAGGTCCAGCAGACAAGATCTGCATAGGTCTGAGAAAGTCTACAGACAGGAATTGGCTAGTATTTTTTTTTCTATTATGGGATTGGATACTACATTGTTTTGTTTTGTTTTTCAGCAACTTTTCAGATATAACTTGTCTTCACTTGTGAAGAAACATGATTTATATTCACCCAGATAATCTTACACAATCTAAAGGCCTTGAAATCTCAGTCTTAGAAGGCAAATAATTTGAGTGCAACTTTCTCCACCAGAAATGTGTGAATGTACCTGTCTTATGAACAGGTACTTGACATGCAAATGTAGAATTAGCTATTCTCACACAAACAACCAATAACTTGGCCACTTTAGTGAAATGAGTGAAAGATATTTGGTCAAAAGAGGATTTTTCAATCCATGACACTCAAGAAATAGCCACTAACTCTCTTAGCTACAAAACATTTAAACACACACACACACACACACATTTTTTCAGTCTTTTGAGAGTCTAGAAGCAACTGACATCTCATTTTAATAAATGTACTGTATCAGTCTGCTCTGTCATGTGTAATTCAGCTCTCACTGAGTAGGATCCCTGCAAGCCCAAAAGAAGTCTATTGCTCTGTCTGATCTCCGATCTCTAGATTTAGTGCTCAAGCAGAACTAGAAGATGCCTTCATTTTTGTGATTTTAGCTCTTTTATCATGTCTCCTCGAAATTCTGGGTCACTAACCATGGTCATGACATGGTTCGTGAATCTGCTGTTCTTTCCACTATACTAAGCACCACCAGGGCAGTCACTTCTTGGAAAATACCAAGCTTCCCTGAAAATACAGCCTGTTGTGTTCCTGAGCCTATACTCACCTATCCATTGCATATTGGATTATGGAAATAGTCCTTCTGCATGAACAGCATGGCCACTGTGACTGCCATACTGATGCTAGGGGCAAACCTGGGGCGGTGGCATAACACTTTTATCTACAGAAAGCATAGGCCTTGTCATATGCTGTATTGTTAAATAAATCTGTGATTCTTCTTCACCCTTCAATAATCTAGGAACCTCTTGGCTAAACTAGGTGGGTGGCAAGGACAGTTTACTAATGGTCCTGCTGCTGTTCTCATGCAACAGCTGCCACTTCTTATTATGATAAAGGACAGAAACAAGAGTCAGCACAACTGACCAAGTGTCAGGCAATCATCCCAGCACCATTGCCCTCAGAAACAATTAGTCCTGTTACCAGCTCTTGGACCATTGCCAAGGATCTTGCTTTCTGTTATGACTAATGGAGGTAATAACAGCTCTTTTTTTTCCAGAGGTGCCCACTCTGGTGTTCATTACATTACCTAAGTGGTAAATCTAGATTACAAAATTGTCTATATATATTAAAATCACAGTCAAGTGCTGTCATGTAACTTCTTATTCTTTTTGACAGTCTACGCAATATTGGGAGTGACTGAGGTCTTCATTCACTTTCCAGAACATGCAAGGCTGGGTCTTATGAAAATTAATCTTGACTGTCAACATGATAAAATCAGGGTGAGTGAGAGTCTTTTCTAGAAGGGAAAACTGAAGGGGAAGACCTCATCACATCAGAATGAGCTGTACCTTCTGATGGTTGTCCAGATCTAAAGGGGTCTGAGGAAAGACAGGGCTGCTTTTGCCTATCTTCCTCTGCTTCCTGCTGGTGGGTGCATTCACTCAGTTGTTGCCACTACTGCTGTTATCCTTCGCTGACTTCAAAAACCAGCTTGGTCTGAAGGATCAATAACTCTCTGAGAATCCTACAGGCCCTCAGTGAATGAATGAGATTGCTGGGTAAGACATACAGCTTCATGGGACTGAGCAGTTATCAAGTCCCCAACCTCTCCTGTAAGTAAACAGCTATCATTAAACTACCTATTCATATTGTGCAAGGCAATTGAACAAATCTCATTTATGGCATATATTCATCCTGTTAGTTTTGTTCCTCTGGAGAACCCTGAATAATGGAGTTCTTAACCAAGACATTCACATAACTTTAACTCCCTTCACTTAAAACACACATTTGAGATAAATTCAAACTAATCAAAATGTTTTTTCACCAGTTAAAATCAGAAATGAATGTTAATACAGACTCTGGGTTCTTCTTTTGATGGTTCATAACCAAATTTTTAAGTCTTACTCCAATTCACCTCTATTGATACGCTGGCAAGATTATAAGAAATTTGTGATGCTCCCTTCTTTAGCGCCTGGGGAGTTAAAATGTGATTCTGTTCTTCTTGTCAAAATGACTAGCATTAGGAAACACAAAAATAATAAATACTGGAGAAGCATGGGAGAAAAGAACTTATACATTTTGCATGGGAATGCCAATTAATCCAATCACTATGGGCATCAGCACAACAGCTCTATCAAAATTAAAGAACAGTCAAATAAATGGAACTGGCATATGACCAGATATTCCACTCCTGGGTATGTATTTGAAGAAATCAAAGTTGGTATGTAATAGAGATTTCTGTATACCATTGTTTATTGTGGCAATATTGACAATAGTTATGGAATCAGCATAGATTTCAACAGATGAATGTATAAAGAAAATGTGTGTGTGTGCATGTGTGCGTGTGTGTGTGTGTGTGTGTGTGTGTGTGTGTGTGCAGAAGTATTATACAGCCTTAAATAATGCCTTATCAGGAGTAGGGTAACTTAATCACTTGGGAAAGAGCTTTCTGTGCAATCATGGACCTGAGTTCAAATCCACAGCTTGAAAAAAGCTATATGTGATCATGCATGACTNTAATTCCAAAAGCTATGTGTATGCTATAATCCCAGCACTGAAGAGGCAAAGACAGGAGTATCCTTTGGCTAAGTGATCATCCAATCTCACCAAATCAGTGACCTCAAAAGTCGCTGAGAGACTCTGTCTTTAAAAGCAAGATCTATCCCAACACTAGGGAGGCAGAGGCAGGCAGATCTCTGTAAGTTCAAGGCCAGCCTGGGTTACCGAGTGAGTCCCAGGAAAGGCGCCAGAGCTACACAGAGAAACCCTGTCTTGAAAAAACAAACAAACAAAAAATAACCCAAGATCTATAGATATAGAAATATGTCATTAGGACTTAATTTATTGCTATGTTCATTTAGTAGAATAATAGTATTAGATTTTTCTCTAGACCCATGACCTATTTATTCTCAGGTTCTTGACCACTTAAACAGTGTCAGTTTTGGTTTTGATCTCATGGAGTGGACCTTTAATTTAGCTGAAAATTGCTTGGTCATCCCTGTAATTTACTCTCACTATTGTACCAGTATATCNTGAAGGCAGATTGTTTTTGTAGGTCACAGTGTTGCTGGAGATTTAACCTTTGTTCTGTAGTTGGCTTATAGAGTATAGGAGAATGTTTTGTCTGATCCTGCCCAGCTCCCNCTGCTGCTCAGACCCACTTAAACATACAGNGTACAGGCCTAGAGTCTCTCAGTCGCTTCTCTCTGTGAACTGTAGAATGTCTTGCAGTTTCTTCTGCTAAGTAGGAACCTGAAGAACCATCTTATCTTGCAAAGTTTAGTGGTCACCTTCCTATGGGTCCCGCATGTGTAGTCTATATAACATTTTTTAAGCAGTCCCAAGAACAGCCTCTTGCCCAAATGGCTATTTTTGCCAGAAAAAAGATAAACTCCATATGGAGTGTCTTTGACGTTCATCTTTCTCTTTGAAATAAATTGGTGCTGTCAGGAACAGACATGTCTCATTGTCCAGAAAGTCTAAATTTTTAAAACATTTTAAGTGCCATATTCTATATGTCTTTGAAGTGTTTGAAGATTACTTATCTATCTGAAATATATCTTTGTATATCTAAAAAAACTTTACATGACTAAAAGTTTGATTATCATAGAAGACTAATTATTAATCTATATTTCTTAATTATCCATTATAATTTAAATGAGTTACATAAACATAATACCTTAAGCGAGAGTAGAAATATATGTACAGTACAACAAAATTAACTTTAAATTTATCTCAATAAACTAAAATCTATACCAATGAAAAACATTTTAACAATTTGCTCTTTAAAAGTAGGTTCAACAATTCACCCTTTTATCCTATCGTATCTATATCCTATAGTTCCATATCAATAGATTTTAAGAAAGAGGGAGAAAACATGAAGTTGAATGGGTAAGCAGGTAGGGGGAATCTGTGAAGGGAAAGAATATGATTAAAATGTGTTATATGTTTAAAAAGTTAAATAATAAAAGAAAAGAAATTGAAGGATTGACTTGATCAAGTTGGCCTGTCAGCAAGCCTATGGAAAATAATATTGGTTGTGCTAACTGAAGAATGAAGATATGTCAGTTGTGATAGGCAACAGTCCCTAGTGTTGTGATGTGACTAGCTATTTCAAGTTTCTACCTGATTTTCTCATAATGATGGACTATCACTTGGTATTCATTCATCTCAGGTTCATTCATTCTGTGGGTTTTCTTGTGGTGCCCTTGACAGCACTGGGTTCTACATTCCTTCCTCCCTCTCTTCTGCAGCTCCATCCACTATTTGGCTGTGGGTCTCTGCATCTGTTACCATCAGTTGTTGAGTGAAGCCTCTCTGATGATAGTTGGGCTACGCACCAATCTATAAGTATAGCAGAATATTATTTGGAATCATCTCATTGATTTTTTTTCCTGCTATTTTGCTTGGTTATATCCTAGGTCTCTCGGGTATCCTAACTCTGGGTCCTGNCCCTCAGGGGTGATCTCCCTCTCAGGGTATGGGTCTCCAACTGGACCAGTCATTAGTTGGCCACTCCCACAATTCTGTGCCATCTTTACCCTAACACATCTTGTAGGCAGGGCAAATTGTAGATTTAAGGGTTTGTGGCTGGATTGATGTACCAGACTCTCTACTTGAAGTCTTACCTGGTTGTAGGAGATGGCCAGGTGAGGCTCCATATCCCCTNTTGCTAGGAGTCTTAGATAGGGTCATCTTCATATAATCCTGGGAGTTTCCATTGCTCTTGGTTTTCTAGCTCATCCCAGAGATGCCTCCGGATTCTAGTTGTCTCTTCCAGTATTCTGTCCCTTCATCCTTCCCCAACCTGATCCCTCCTCTTTTCATCCTGTTCTCCCTTCCAAGGCCCTACACCCTTGCACAGGCAATATCTATTCTATTTCACCTTCACAGTGAGCTTCATTAATCACCCTCCCTTTGAGCCCTCCTTGTTACTTAGCACCTCTGGGTCTGTGGGTTGTACTTTATCATAGTAATATAAATACAACTGAAATGTAGGGAACAGAGTATAGCCAAATACAAAGGTAGACTTGATTAAACTATAGTATATGAATGTATGAGACTATCAAAATTAATATAGTACATTCTATAAGCAGTAGTAAATAACAATTAGAGAAAAAGAAAATGATAACAAATTTTTAGGTTGGACTTCATGTTCTCTGAGAAGATGAAGAAAACACAGTGCAGACCTGATTAAGGTCATGAGGTAGGAGATGAGAATAAGAGAGAAGCAACAGAGAAACAAGAGAAGAAGTAGCTTCTTATGAACTACAATTAAATAGAATTAGGTTAAACATCATGTAACAATTATGATTTGAAATATTAAATAAAGGATAATACCAACCTCACTATACACTATGAATAAATGAATAAACAATTGCACAGCCTTAGTATATATATAATCTTGAATCTACAGCTTGTATCTTTGGAGACTCAATCTTTTTGACTCGATTTTTGAAGATAGTTTGATACAGTGAAACAACAGAGCCTTTGAAGCTAGATGTGTGTTTAATTCCCAACTCTACTACATCTTTGTCAAGTAAGCTTGGAGCAAGCTTCTTAGTAAATGTCTCAAGATCAGGTTATGAGACGTGAATAAGTATTTCCAAGATCAAAGAATGTAGCCCTGGTGTGAAATGAACACTCATGTAAATAAAGGAAGGCTGGATCATTTTCCCATCTATATGCTTTCTGCATTTGTTTTATCTTGATGTCTAAACTTTCATTCAGGAATGCCTAAATTCCCACTGCTAAACTAAAAATGATTTCATGAAGACAATAGTCTCATCTATACATGGTCATCATCCTGGAAAAGTTTTTTCTCTTCCTGGACTTCTGTTTGTTGTTTGTTTCTTATTGATAGGGATAATTGTTTATTTATATATTCCACTTTTCACCCAAAGTACAGTGTGTATGTTTCTTATCATTTTAGAAATTATGGTATTAAAATAGTACTTTAGTTAGAAAACTTGTAATGAAAAAGAATAGGCTTTTCAGTATGTGGTACTCAGAAAATGAATATCAGTATGTAGAAGATTTAAGAGTGGACCTCATCTTATTTCAAATAGAAAGATAAAAAAAAATTAATGGAAAAAAAATCCAGGAAGTAAGTGTTCAAGAGTATGAGGGAAAAGAGAATTCATGTATATCATTGGTGGAAATGCAAACTAATATAACCATTAGCCAGTACAGAAGACAGCATAGATGTTCCTCCAAAAGCTAAAAAGTTATAATTACCATATGATGCATTAGTTACTTTGCTGATTGCTGAGAAAAGATACCTGAAAAAGACCACTTAAAAAAGGAACAATTCTCTGGGGCTGTGGATTGTAGCATAGTTATCCTTTATTTTATACTTAATATCCACTTATGAGTAAGTACATATCGTGTTTGTTTTCTGAGTCTGGGTTATCTCACTTAGGATGATTTTTCTCTAGTTCCATCCATTTTCCTTCAAATTTCCTGATGTCCTTATTTTTAACAGCTGGGTAATAATCCATTGTATAAATGTACCATATTTCCTTTATACATTCCTCAGTAGAGGGACATCTAGGTTGTTTATAGGTTCTGGCTATTACAAATAAAGTTGCTATGACTATAGCTGAGCAAGTGTCCTTGTGGTATAATTGAGCATCCTTTGGGTATATGCCCAAGAACAGTAATAGCTGGGTCTTGTAGGTTAATTCCAAGTTTTCTGAGGAACCACCACACTGGCATCCAAAGCAATAGTGAATAAATAGCCTGTGACCAGATTGTTGCCTGACCCAATTGTCATCNGAGAGGCATCATCCAGCAACTGATGGAGGCAGATGTAGAGACCCACAGCCAAACATTAGGTGAAGTTCAGGAATCCTGTGGAGAAGGAGGAGAAAGGAGTGTAGGAGCCAGAGGAGTCAAGGACACCACAGGAAGGCTCACACAATAAACTAACCTAGGCTCATAGGGGCTCTCAGAGACTGAACTGATAACCAGGAAGCCTCCATGAGACTGACCTAGGCACTCTGCAGCTTACACAGTTGTGCAGCTTGGTCCTCTTATGGGACTCCTAACAGCGGGAACAGGGGCTATCTCTGACTCTTTTACTGGCTTTTGGGGGAGAAGGACTGAGAGGGGAGGAAGGCAGTGGAGGCTGTGGCCAGGATCTAAAATAAATAGATGAATAATTAAAAAATAATTTAAAAAAGAATAATTCATTTTGGCTTACAGTTCAAGGATACAATCCACATTGCAAAGATGGGACAGAAGTAGGAGTCCAAGATCAGTGGTCACATTGCTTTCACAGTCAGGAAGAGTGATGAAGGCTGGTACTCAGCCAGCTTTCTCCTTTCATGTGGTCTAGGACCTCACCCCATGGAATGATGTTGCCCATATTAAGGGTTCATTCTGTTGACAAAACACTCTGACCAAAACAACTT
>LZPO01008555.1:25246-38970 GCA_001675575.1 Neotoma lepida | reverse complement strand
CTCCTCCTCCTTCTTCTTCTTTCTTCTTCTCCTCTTCCGCCTCGTCCTCCTCCTCCTCCTTCTTCTTTTGATTTGCTGGTCTGGGATTAAGCATTCTCTAGGTGTGGTTAACAACTTCAAGTTGAAGTTTCCCTTCTAGAGCATTCTGTAGGGCTGGATATGTATATATAAACAACTTATATTGGTTTACCTTGGAATGTTCTTTTTTTTCTCCATCTGTTGTGATTGAAAATCTTCCTGGGTATAGTAGTGTAAGCTGGCATTTGGAGTATCTTAGAGTTTTTAGAACATCTGTTCAGGGTCTTCCTGATTTTAGAATCTCCATTGAGAAGTCATTTCTCTATTACTATTATTCTTAGATTTGAGCTTTTCATATTGCCCCAGATTTCCTGGATGTCTGTGCTAGATATTTTTAGATTTAACATTTTCTTGGATCAAAGTATTCATTTCTTATATAGTGTCTTCAATGTCAGAGATTATCTCTTTCATCACTTTTATTATGTTGTTAAGGTTTGCCTCAGAGGTTCCTTTTCTAATTCCTAAATCTTTGATTTCCAAAATTCCCTCAGTTTTGGTTTCCTTTAATGATTCTATTTCCACTTTCAAGTCTTGAACTGTGTTATTTGTTTTCCTTTTTCATGTCCTCTTTAAGGACCTCTATCATACTCTCAAAGTTTATTTTAAGGTCATTTGCACTTCATCTATATTGCATTTTCAGCACCTACATCATAAGGGTGTTTGGCTCTATTGGGGAATAATGTCCTGGCTGTAATTGATTTTGTTTTTATGCTGGCATCTAGGCATCTGGGTTTGAGATCATTATGATTCTAGGTGTTGTTATCTGGTTTGGTCTTTGCTTAGTGGGTGTTCCGTTCCTGATTTCTCTTGCCCTCTCTTATTTTTAGGAGAATGTGGTGGCCTGTGTTTCCCGGTAGGGAATGCGGCTGGGATCCTGCTATGTATGACCACTGATAGTTCCAGGTAGAATGTTTTTCTACGTATTGGAAACTTATAGTTAGGAATAAGCATGGACTAGAAGTGGGAATATGGATGCGGGGGTCCACAGGAGGTAAAAAATAAAAAAAGCAGGCTATTCTACTAGATCTTCTTAGGCCCTTGAGAATGGGGTCAAAGTCAGGAGAGGCCACAGCCGGTAACCTGCTATAGAGCTGGGTATGAGATGGTGGGATTGGGTTTGGAGGAAAGAAGGGAGAGCGGATCTGAAGCTCACCTACCTTCTTTGCTGNCCCGCTTGCTTCTGTGGCAGGCTTGGCTGTAAGGTTCCTAAGGANTGCATGTTTAAATTGAGTGCTGACAAAAAGGAATGACTAGAGAGGGAGGCTGGGTGATCTGTGGCAGATGGGGGCAGGGAGAGAAGTGAGGGCACAATAGGTGGTTTGATACAGAGCTGGGGGTAATACTGAGGGTTTGAATTTGGAGGAGAGAAAGTTAAAATCTGCTGTGAGTTTGCCTGCTTCCCTTGTCTTTGTGGCAGGTGGTTTCCCAGGCAATGCCTGCGGGAGCGAGGAGCTATGATAAGGGGATGATTGGAGAGTAGGGAAGATTGGAAGAGAAGATCTGGGAGATCTGCTGGAGAGGAAGGTTTTAAAAATGTATAAACAAGTTGAGGTGTNGAAAACTTAAACAATATGCTTGTCTTCCTATAGCTTGGTAGTGGCTGAAATTTAGTGTGATTTTGACTTTCCTTATACAAAATTCATGCTCATTTGTATATATTATCACAATCCTTTGTTTATAGAGGCAATATAAAATCTATCAATTTGTCAATGTCACATAGCCTACTGATGTTGAGATTGTCAGAATATATATATATATATATATGATAATAATATGATTATCTTATAACAAGATGGATTTTAAACCAACCTGAAGAGTAACCAGTAAGTTAATATAAGAATACTAGCTGTGCATGTGCATGTAAATTATCCATATAAAGACAGGATGAATGACAAGAAAGTTAAGCCCATCTTTGCACTGACAACATAGGCAGTATTATGAAAGCTTTAAAAATCCAGAAGATATTTATAATCATCTTTTCACCATCTGTCTCACAAGTGTCAGGCTTGCTTAGGTATCTGCCATTCTCAGCTGGTGATAGGCTGCTGTGATCCATCTGTATATATGCCACATGCCAGTTGCTTGACTGATACTAATTTGAGGAGACCAACATCTAAAAATATCCAGGCATGAGCTTCTAGGTATTTCTCTCTGGTATATGCACATATGTGTTTAAAGATCTCTATTTTCAAGTGATACAAATCAAGCTGATCCTTAAAACAGGCCTTTCTTTAAATTTATCATGCATTTAAATTTATTAAATGTTAAATTTAGAACATTTTGTTGTACNTTCAAATGGAGTGAACTGGGCTTTGGGAGGACATAACCCTTAACTGAATTTCATTTAGGTTTGAAGATTTGGTTAAAAGGACAATTTTGTTTAAGTAGAATAATGAGTAACTTCCTTTTGTAAGCCTAAGGGCATCTCAAAAGTCAGTAATGATGAAAGATAGACTGAAGGATCAGAGCTTAACAGAATAGACAGTAAATAGATGATGTACAAATAAAATCCTAAACAGTGCTTTCTAGAGAAGAGAGGGGTTGGGACAGTCTTTCACATTAGGACTCACAGCTCACTTATAAAGATTTTATTTTTCAATTTTATTTCCAAACTGTAATAATATGCTTTCATCTGAATTATCACATTTCTACCTTTACTCAAATTACAGTAGACATACAATACCACATGAGGCTACTCTAGCCATTGCCTCATCTATTAATAAAAAAGACAGAATTACAGATGAATTTTGGTTTCTTTCACTACATTGTATAATTACATATTCTATAATAATTGTAAAACTATTATTAGATTGTAACTAAATATAATGTTAAGCCTATAAACCATTCAGTCAATACTGGCTTGTCACAAGAATGCTGTTTGTTAAAAGTGCTTCAAGAAAATCAAAGATAGTGAATCTTTAATGTTTAAATTCTCATTTTTAAATTAGTAAGACTCTGTAGCCTTCTTGAAATGAGTAGCCAGAAGGCAACAACAGGCCTGGCCAGGCATATACCTCCTCATTTGTCTTTAGTGAGGCTCAATTCATCTGCAGCTTCAACGAAGAGTGAACACCTATATTCTTACAGAGACAAATGAAAGGGAATCTTTGACCATTCTTTTCCCTTCTTGTTTCTGAATGCTAGCATAATGAATTGCTTTACTCTTACATGCTGCATTGCAATTACACAGAGTGAAAAATTGTTTCCTGAGGTTGGCTTCAGGTGCTGCACCTGACACAAAATACAGAAACTCAGAGAAGAGAACAGTTTTCACTTTTTGTAAGGGTGACATGAGCCAAATGATTGGAATATTTTATATCCACCTCGCTCATGCATCCTCTTACTCTCTGATGAAGACACATTCCTTGTGACATGATTTTCTTTCTCTAGAAAGGAAACATATATTAAAACAAAACAAGAGGAAGCTAATTTAAAGATACATTTCTAAAAAATCCAGACTGTTGAAACTTTTTCAATAAAGAGCATTTATTGCATTAATGGGATTTCAAACAGAGAACTCTAAAATGTTTTAGTAAATGAAAGCAAAAAACAACAAGAAGTAACTTAAAGCAACTACCATATCAGCAGCACCAAAGCAAACATTTTTACTTTTTTTTAGAAATCTTAGGGAGAGACTTATATCCATATACACATAACCCTGCAATACAAATATGCTCATACACATAGATTTGATATTTCTTTGATGCATATTTTATACATTTGTATACATACTAAATATATATATATGTGTGCCTATTTGTGTTTCTTTTATACATGCTAAGAAAAATGTTGAAATCTAGAAGTCTGTGAAATACATTGTCTAGTCTCTATGGAAAACAATAATGTAAGACAAAATTTTAGCAACACAAATAGGAGAATTAATTTTAAAATATAATATTTTTTTCATTCCTCTGTATTAATTTTTTCTCATGAGAATAACAGTAAGCATATAATGTTGCTATTTGCAAAGTGAAAAGTCATGTTGGTGAAGTTTAAGAAGCATATTAATATAGAACTACTAATTTTATACAATTATCTTATATAAAACATTATTTTTTTATGCTGTGAAGTAAATGAAAGGTAGAAAGTGGGAACTCTTTTCTTGTCTTTCCATTACTTTAAATACTCTCAAAAATACTCAGTGAGCATCTGTGGGGGTCTTAGAATATTCTGCAATTTGGGAATGCTTATGAGAGACAAGCACACAGAAGTAGGTATGTTGCTTGTACCACTTAACTTTCTCATGTCTGGATGCTACATTTGGATTGTTTAGAATAAGAAAATCATTAATTCTGGTCAAAGGCAAATGTGACAACTTTTCAAAGACACCCATAACATTTTTTTTTCTGAATGTAGAACATCCAGCTATGAGACATCCAAGGAACCTGAGCATTGTTTGCCTTCCTGTTTCTTTCTCTTTCTTCTGCTTTCAAAATATATTCCTTGCTAGATGAATAGATTGATTACTAAGTGATCATTTAAAAGTCATGAAAAATAACTTTATTGTATATGTCTCAAACATTAATATCTAAAAACACTTGTGTTGTTTTGAGAGTGCCTTTGTATTTTTATCAAAGACTGTGTTATTTTAGTTAAACATTTGAAGAAATGTTAAATATAATAAATCATTCTTTGCTTATTTTTGTTTTTATTTACAATTAAGACATTTTTCCAAATCCTCATTTATTTACTAAACATTTGAAATGGAGTTGCCAAAAGCCATTCCTTTTTTCTAAGATGTGATGCCCTATATTAAAGAGTCTAACACATATTTCAAAGAATGGATGGAATTAGAATTGCAGAAACTAGGATGTCTGAATTGCATTGCTTTATACAAGGGTATCTGGGCAGGTGCACTTGATGGGGAAATGTGAGCAGAGATCTGAGGGAACCTAGAGAACCAACCCCCTGCCCCAGGGGCACCCTTTAAGACCTGGGATGCATATGTGCTTGTTCTCTTGGCTACCTTGTGGTCTTGGATGCTGGATGTTGGTGCTGTGGATCAAGGCAGAGTTCTCCAGAGAACTGAGTTGGACCACCCCACCCCTCCTGGATCCTGCGACTAACTCNTTTATGCTTGTCCTGAGTTAACCCAGAATAAATACCTTTAATTATCAGATAAACTCATTAGTCCATGAAGGTGGTATATGGATATTTAGTAGCTAAGATCTGATTAGAGGAACTTAGATTATTGAGGACATGGCCTCAAAGAGATTGTGAATTTTAAAGACCATGTTTGTACTCACACCCCATCCTTCTTCCCTGCTCCATTCCTCTTTCCTCTTCTCTTTCCCTTTCTCCCTCTTTCTTGACCCACTTACACAAAAACACAGCTGAACAAGAATATGCCATCTTCATCTGAGGCTCTACCATATGTAGTCTATTGATCTTGGTCCAGAATATCCAGAACCTTGAACCCAAGTAAAAATCCCTCTGTACNTTACNNCTAATGCATTTCAGNTATTTTGTTATAAACATTAGAACCTTGGGCAATAATGCTTAAATTTTCAAAGAAATTCCATTTGTTTCTGCAGAAATTCACCATTTAATGTCTCCCACCAGCAATAACAAAGGTTCCAATTTCTCCATGCCCAACAATATCTGCTACTTGCTGAGGTTTTGTTGTCATTTATTATTACTTTTTACAATTAGCTTATTTTGCTCATTTGTTTCCTTGATTTTTTTTTTGAGACAGCATATTATGTAACTTCAATTGGTCTGAACTTTGCTAAGTAGCTGAGGATGAATTTGAACTCTTAATANTATTGGTTTCAGTTCCTGAGTGCAAGGATTACAGACATATTCCACCATGCCTGGGTTATGTTGTGCTGAATGAACATTGACCCAGTGCCTCATAAGTGTTAAGTAAATGGTCTATAAATTGAGCTATAATGGGAGCTCCTGTTTTTGCTTTTAGTAGCAACTATCTTACTTTTACTGAATACCTTATCTTTAGCACGTGTGCATCATACACACACACACACACACACACACACAGACACACACACACTGAACATTCTTAGCAGCTAGGTGTATGTTCCCACATTCTGCAGCATACTTGGACTTAGTTACTTTTCTGTTACTTTGTACAATACTCTGACAAAGTTCAGTTGAGGAGGGAAAGACTTGTTTGGCTTACAGTTCCAAAGGGGATTNGGTCCATCAAGACGGAAAAGGAATGGTAGCAAGAGCATAGGCCAGCCAGGCAGTAAGGAAGCAAATTGACCACATTTCATCCTCACATAGTGTTATGGTCTAGGAGTCTCGATCAGGTTTGTTTTCTCTGCCATTTAAAGAATGAACAGGCAGGACAATTCTCAAGTAGAACAGGCAAAAGTTAGAAACCATAAGCACAGCACGCAGGAGCAGACACAATCAGCAGTTGATGAAAGGGCCTTTATTAGGAGTAAGGAAGCACACACATACAGCTGGCACCCACAGAGAGGAAAACTGCACAAAGCAAAGGAGGACTCAGGCAACCAAAACCCAGTTTCTCTTGAGGACTGAGAGTCTTAAAATCTTTGTGGGGTTTTTGCTTTTTTTCCCTTCCCAGGGAGATCTGGGTGTCTCCCCATGAACCTTCCCTGTAACATAGTCTCTTGAGTTCTGTAGATTGTAACATGGTTAGCCTTTATTTTACAGCTAATATCCACTTATGAATGAATACATACCATGTTTGTCTTTCTGAATCTGGGCTGCCTCACTCAGGATGATTTTTTTCCTCTAGTTCCGTCCATTTGCTTTCAAATTTCCTGGTGAGCTGAGTAATACACCATTATGTAAGTGTATCATAATTTCTTTATCCATTCCTTGTTTGAGGTACATCTAGTTTGTTTCCAGGTTCTGGCTATTACAAATAAAGCTGCTATGAACATAATTGAGCAATTGTACTTGTGGTATGATTGAGTATCCTTTGAGTATATGCCCAAGAGCAGTATAGCTGGGTCTTGTGGTAGGTTGATTCCCAGTTTTACAGATCCAAGGCCAAACATTAGGTTGAGTTTAAGGAATCCTGCAGAAGAGGGGAAAGGATTGTAGGAGCCAGAGTGGTCAAGAACATTACAAGAATACTCAGAGAATCAACTAATCTGTGCTCACAGAGGCTCACAGAAGCTCACAGAGACTGAACCAACAACCAGGGAGCCTGCATCATCACCAAGCTCTATTTTGATATCAAAATACTCCATTATGACATAACAGTGCTCCATTATGACATCACAATGGTCCATTATGACATCACAGTGCCCTATTACGACCTCACATCTCCATTGTGACAACACAATTTCCACTATGACAACACAGTGTTCCATTATGACATCACAATGCCCTATTATAACATCAATATGCTCTATTTTGACATCAGCATGTACTATTATGACAACACAAAGCTCCATTATAACACCACATTGTTTTATTATGACATTACAATGGGCAATTATGACATCACAATGCTCTAATATGACATCACAATGCTCCATTATGACAACACAATGCTCCATTATAACATCACAACTGTCCATTATGACACCACAATGCCCTATTATGACCTCACAAAACTCCATTATGACAACACAATTTCCACTATGACAACACAATGCTCCATTATGGCATCACAATGATCCATTATGCCATCACAATGCCCTATTATGACATTACAATACTCCATTATGACATTTCAGTGCTCCATTATGACAATACAATGGTCCATTGTGACATCATGGTGCTCTATTATGACATCACAATGCCCTATTATGACATCACAATACTCCATTTTCACATCACAATGGTTCATTTTAACATCAAAATGCCCTATTCTGACATCACAATACTCCAATATGACACCAAAATGCTCTACTGTGACATCACAGTGCTCCATTATGATATCACAATACTTCATTTTGACAATATTTTACTCCACTATGCCATCACAATGGTCCATTATGACATCACAATGCCCTGTTATGACATCACAATGCTCTGTTATCACATCAGAATGAACTATTATGACATCACAGTGTTCTACTATGACAACACAATTCTCCATTATGACATCAGAATTCTCTATTATGACATCACTATGCTCCTTTATGACATAACAATTCTCTACTATGACCACATAATACTCCATTATGACATCACAATGCTCTGTTATGATATCACAATACTCCATTATGACATCACAATAGTACATTATGACATCACAATGCCCTATTATGGCATCACAATACTCCATTGTGACATCACAATGGCCTATTATAACATCACAGTGCTCAGTTACTACATCACAAAGCTGTTCTATGACACCACAATGCTCCATTATGACATTACAATGCTCTATTATGACATCACAATGCTCTATTTTGACAACACAATGGGCTTTTATCAACTCACAATGCTTCATTATGTGTTTTCATAATGGAGCATAGTGATCTCATCATGGAGTATTGTGATGTGTTTTGGAGCACTGTGATGTCATATTAGAGCATTGTGATGTCATAATGGAACATTGTGGTATCATAATGGAGTATTATGATGTCGTAATAGAGCATTGTGATGTCATAATGGAGTATTTTGAGTCATAATATAGCATTGTGATGTCATAATGAATTTTGTCATGTCATAATATTCCATTCTGATATGATAATGGAGCATTGTGATGTGTAATGGTAATAGGTAATTGTGATGCCCTAATGGACCATTGTGATGTCATTGTGGAGCAAAATGTTGTCAATGTGGANTATTGTTTTCATAATGAAGCATTGTGATGTCATAGTGTACCATTGTGATGTCATAATGGAANATTGTGGTGTCTTAGTAGAACATTGTGTTGTCATAATGGAGNATTGTGATTCATAATAGGGCATTGTGATGTCATAATGTATCATTGTGGTATTATAATGTAGCATTGTGATATCATAATAGAGCATTGTGATGTTGTAATGGAGGATTGTGANTCTTAATAGGGCCATTATGACATCAGTGCCTTCACAAATGGATGTTTCTCTCATAATGCTCTACTCCAAGTATACAGAACTAGCCAATAGTCATCACACTACATTGCTCAGGTAACTAAATAATGATGCTGTCTAGTTGCTGCCATTGCTATGAAAACAAAACTGTCTTCTGTCTCCCAATTAGGATTCTCCTATCTTCTGATGACATATGAAACAGTCACTAATATAGTCTTAGACAAACAATCTCAGACCATTTGCGTTTTTCAAATTATAGAGAAAACATCTACCCTAACATTCAACTTGAAGATTCTTCATAATATCTCTTTTTAAAAATAAATAAATGAATAAATAAATAAATAAATAAATAAATAAATAAATAAATAAACCAACCAATAAGAATACTCAGTGAGGTAGATGCTGTACCAGAAGACATTGGTACCCTACAAAATCAAGTTAAATGTATTTCACTTTGTAACTTATTCTTGACAAATGAGAAAATGTGGGTGAAGACATGAGCACCACATTTAATATGATGGAAGTTATTAGTGATTTTGGCAAGAGTGTCTCAGAGTGGTGTTAGAANTAAAAGCAGAGTAGAGTTTGGGCCATAGGGCCAGGACAAGTAGAGAGATTTCCCCAGGTGGTTTTATGGGTGAGCAGTGAAGCTGCGGTCTCCTGGTCCTGTTGCCTCACAACCTACCAGTATTAGCACTGTCAAGGTCTTAATTTTCTTGACAGACGACAATTTATAAGTGATTTGTGAATTAATAACAATATTCTAATTATGATTTAGATGGACTTTGCATTGGCTAGCTATACTTTTAAGCTAATAAAGATCTATTAGCTTAAAAATGATGGCTAGGTGATTTACATTTCAATGGACTCTGAGAATTTAGGGTTTATTGCCTGGGGAAAGCCCTAATTCTCATATATTATGATTGACTGTTCTCTCTTTATGAGGATATAATTTGATTTCATCTAAGTCTTACAATGGGAGTTTAGCTTTTCCTCTTTAATATTTTTAATGTAGTGTTTATTTTGGTCTTTGCATAAATTATGTGCCAGAATGGCTTTCCCAAACCACGCAGCTGCTCTCCAATTCCAGTGAATTTTGGTTAATGCACCATTGGCCTGGTCCATCTTGTGCCTGCCCATGTATTAATACCCAGCTGTGCACAGCTCAAAATTCTCTCAAGCATATAATAAATAAGTTCCAATGACTTAGAACCTTCTGCTTCAGTTGATACAANAGGATTTTCTTGTTTTGTTTTTCACTTTAGGCTTAAGTTATCCTTGTTCTCTCATAACATTTCAAATAATCAAAATATAAGACAAATTTTAAATAAGTTAGAGTTCTATTTCCTAAAATATTTTCAGCATTATGTTTTAAGGAAAAAATTGTTTGAAATACTTTTAGTGCTAGTAAGTAAAATATTAGTCATAAGTCCACTCACTGAAAATNGTCTCTATTTTTCAGATAGTGGAATATATTTTATTGAACTTATTCTAGACATGGGGATTATTATATTTGGTTAAATGTGAATTCATCCCAGTGAACACTTTAAAGCAATTANATGTAACACTTACATTGTATGCTATTCTGTTAAAGAAATTTCTATACACAGACACACATAGAAACAACAGTTAATTGTGAGTGCCACTGACTTTAATCTTTTTACCTATATAAGAAAATAAATATTATCTTGCCAGAATAATTTATTAACATATTAGTTGCTGCTTTGTTCTTATTTTAATTGAGAGACAATTTTTTGTATATTATATTTTATCACACTTTTCCTGTCCCCTAGTTCTTACTAGCTCTTGTCCACATCCCAACCCATCCTACTTCAAGACCTCTCTTTCTCTCTCTTTAGAAAACAAACAGTCAAAAATTATACATCCCTTTATGCATGTGAAATTTATGATAAGCCTTGTTGCTTCAGGCTAAAAGCCAGAGTGAGAAATGGGCAATCTGTGAATCTGGCTTGTACATTTTTATTTACTCTATAACTTCATGGGACTATATTAAACTTCAGAGGTGGCTACTTAAGATTTACAGAAGCAGAGAAATCCTTGTCTGAAGGAGGAGTCATATATGGTGCTTTGAATAGTGGTCAACCCCTTTCAGTTTGACAAGTTGGTGGCATTTTTTTTGTTTTGTTTTGTTTTGTTTTTCGAGACAGGGTTTCTCTGTGTAGCTTTGGCAACTTTCCTGGAACTCACTCGGTAGCCCAGGCTGGCCTCGAACTCACAAGATCCTCCTGCCTCTGCCTCCTGAGTGTTGGGATTAAAGGCGTGCGCCACCACCACCCGGCTAATTTGGTGGCAATTTTATCTAAAACAATTAAAGGAGCTGACCTCTAGGTATGGAGGGCACCAACTCAAAGGAAAAATCATTAGATAGCAGAAAGCAAAGCACAGGATCAATCTCAGGCAATCAACATGTGAACACGTCAGCTCTTCCCACAACCTTGGAGGGTATAAAGGAATCCCAGCCACAATAGGTGTAATTTCAGTCCCCAGTTAAGATAATGACCAAGTCTGATGCAATCAGGTCAAAAAATAAATTTTATATCATTTCTTATATAAAGTATATCTAGATTTTAAGCAAAATTTTGACAACATACTAAACTGAAAAATCAAGTTATACACATGAAACCTTTTATAGAATAGATAAAATATTTCACTCACATCATAATCACTCACAATAATCATATAACCTAGAGAACATTATTCCTCATTGTGAGNGTTATAGAAGTTTATGTGAAAGTTAAATTGTTTGCCTGAAAAGCTAAAGGGTAAGATTCAAATTCTGTTTGATTGCAACATCTCTCCACTATGGGATTCAGTTTCAAGAATGCCTATATTTTAGGAAGTAGCCAAAATGCATGCCTGTCTTCACAGGGGCTTGACTGAAATAATAGTACTGGGTTTTCTTTGAATATTTCCCCCACTCATTACCTTAGGAGGAGCTAGAGACTTTCTTAGGTTTTGTTTTGTTTGTAATTTGTGAGCTGTTCCTGTGAACAAATATTAAGACTCCATTTTAGAAGTGAGGGGTCCATATAACTCACTTAAGGATATTATTATGTATTGGTTTTCTCTTTAAAAATTAACCCTTTTATCTCTGTCCTTTCAAAATGTACTCATTGGTTTTTAACTCATGGAGATAGATATTATTTTTCTGTGTCATAATATTCCACCAAGTGTGCTTGAAAAGCAGTTTACAGATTCTCATCCACTCTAGTACTGATATTAAAGACATGCACCACTGTGTGTGGCTTTATATTTTTTGTTTATTATTTGAAATTTTTATGTTTATACAATGTTTGTGCATGTCCTTCTAGAACTACCTCCCTTTAATATTTCCAATGCCCTGACACCATCTCTCTCCCTACTTCATGTTCTTTTTAATCAAACTGTTATTAATAAACCCCTGAGTCCCATTAGAGCTGCCTATATGTATGTGAGTGTGGAGTAATAAACCAGGCCATGGACAACCTACCATCCANCAAGTTCTGTGAAAGAGGGAATGTTCAGCATCCAGAAGGTTCTGAGTCTTGGGAAAAAGAAGAGGGAGAGATGGAGGTAAATATAGGTGGCTCTGGTCTTGTTATAAGTAGACAAATATTTTAAACACAAATACCTTTTTTTTCTTAGCAAATATCCCAGATAGATGAGAGATTGAATTTTCTTATAGTAAGGGCTAATCTTTCCCATATAAATTATATATGAAGAGCAAATGTGCCATAAAACAAGAGTCCACAATAAGGTTCTATTCCTTTTTCATTTGTGCATAACATGATGAGTATTATAAAAGATTGAATATAAAAAAGTAGTTTTTCTTGTAGGAAATAATATCTAAGTAAACATAAATTTAATTTAAAAAGTATGAATGTGAGTCCATTTAAATATCAAGTAATTACATAATAGCCATGAAGGTAATTGTATTAAATAATATTGGCTAGTCACCAACTCCAGAATAAGAATATAGTATCTTGTTGTTTTGATCAGGTTTAAACTGGCAGCAATAGTAATGTGCTATTGTTTTAAATTGAATTTTCTTTCTTGACTAGTATAAATTAATGTATTGTNTGCTTAATAGATGGTTGAACTGGCTACTGAGAAACTTTTAATTCTTTTTCGTGAGTAGCTCTTGTATAATGAGAAGTAATTTATAGTAATAAGCTACATNCTTAGTAAGGGAAATAGTATATAAAGTATTGACTGGTAGCATATATTGAATGTATAATTTGGGAGTAATAATCAAATTCATGTTCATTTGAATTGGGAGTCAGATACACTATATATAAAAATTTTCTGAGAACTTTTTTTTTTGCTTTTTTTGGGAGAGTTGTTTTTTGAGACAGGATTTCTCTGTGTAACTAACTGTCGAGTTCAACTTGACCTGTTCAATGGTTCTGAAGGGAGGAGTGTGGGATTGGGAAATGATAGCTATGAAATATAGACATAGATGAAGAAAAAGACAGAGACACAGGGTAGCTTCAGGAAGGCTCTGGGTCAATACCACAGACCCTGAGTTTATTACTCATAGCCTTTATAGACCCAAAGAAAGGAGGGACAAAAAGATCTCCCCCTTTCAAGGACATCACAGTTCAAGGTACAAAGCACAGCTAAGTGTAAACATCTCCTTAGTACTCAAGACAATTGGTGACCACACCTTATGGCAAA